>JASAND010016574.1:0-30376 GCA_030248195.1 Trissonchulus latispiculum | reverse complement strand
CAGCTGAAGTTGGATGACACTGGATCCGGACCGGGGCGCGGATTGGACAAAGTCGATGTTGGAGTTTAACAGGACCCGTTGGGATCAGCAGCTTAAAGCTGGGGCGGGAATCCTTTGCGGTCAAATCGCATTGAGGTGTTGGTAGTCGGTCTCATCTGATTAATTAATGGTTTAATTAAAAGATTAATTAATCTGTGCCTGGGAATGGAGTGGACCGGTAGAGACTCACTGAGAGAATGAATGAAAGATTGGAAAGGGACGACCTCTAAAATGATTGACAGCTGTAACTCAGTCCCAATACTTTCTCAGTCACACGTGCACCGGGGGAAATTAATTCTCAATGTGACTGGGACTCAGGAGGGCTTGGAAATGTGAGTCACAAATTTAGAATGAGAAATTTTTATATTTTCAAAATTTAAATGTCTCGTTTCTACTGACTAGCTTCAGTTATGTCAAGAACACGCTTAAATTTAAATTTCAAAATTTACTAAAAATATTGGAATTTCTTTCTGGTTTGTGTTTGGACAATTAAGGCGACTCAATTTGTGTGGGTGAGAAAATGTGAACAACTGTTGGCAGTGACGATTACTCCGATTATTATCACAAAGAATGCCTTCGCATAAACTATTGTCAAAAGTTAAGCCCCCCTACCCTAAAGTGAGGGTGCAGTTTAAAGTGCAATTTCATGTCATTTGCAATTTCAGACGCATTTCAACCCCCCATCCAAATTGTCAATACTGTCTGGACAACTTTTCAATGTCCCTCATTCAGAAAACTTTAACTGCAAATTGTATACGAAGTACTAAATTTGTGGTTAACTTCTGGTCCCCCTCAGTTCAATGGAGGACACCTGCGTAATTAAAGAAATAAACGGATAAAGGTGGGACGAGCAGACAGGCGCCACTGAGTAAACTGCAACAAATTGTCGGCTCTTTTCACAGGGGTCTAACCCTAACCTTTCCTCTCTTTGCAAAGGGGCACTTAATCTGTCAAAGTGGGGGGAACCCCCGAAAGCCAAAATGGTCGCACCTGCGAAATCTCCTCCGAGTCCCGACGTTGAGGCGCCCCCAGATTTGATTGGTGGGTCACAGCTGCACTGGGAAAATGTACGAAGGAAAAGGAATGCGCAATTGGTGGTTTTAGAGACCCGCCGCTTATCTCTTAGAATTACTCTTTGCTACATTTTCTCTCCTAGCTGAAGAGTCTGCAGGTGGCCACTTTATTTTATTGCCATCCTGTGCTAGCTTTAATCTTTAGGCAGCTGCTGGTACTGATCAGAATTATGATACTGTCATGAATGGTAGAAAAATGATAGAAAAAGCATCAAAATTGTAGTTTAAATGGCAAAACATTTAGTTATCATACTTGTTCATCTTAGTGCCTTGCGCTAACTATGTTGGAAAAGATAATAATAACACGTAATCACCTAATAAAAGATGTAAATAGACTAGAATCGGTAGGAATTACATGCATATATTTCAAGAACCCCAGATATATATGTACCAGTGTTGACTGTTATGCAGTCTCTAAGGCAAATTTAAAACTGTTTCTTTTGAGGGTCCAAAGGAGTTTTAGGCATGCTGAAATTTTGTGGATTTTCTGAAAAATATAAAACCTCAACTTGTCTGGTAGAATCAAGGTGTTCCTTGGTATGCCATGATTCAAATGACAGCAGTCTATAAATTGGAAAGAGGATCAAGCAAACAATCTCCCTTAGCCTCCTCAATTGGGGGAGATCGCTCACTTTGATGCTAAGTGCTAACTAACTATAGCTAAACTATGTCTGTCAATTTAGCTCAAACGGATCAAGTAAACAATTCCCTTCCCCAAATCCCAAGTAAACTATGTCCCCCCCAACGCTTTATCTCAATCAAAACTTGACCCAATTGGTTAAAACTTTATGTGGGTGCATTCCAACACATGTCTGATTGATTAATAACAAACTGTTAAAATTTTAAATTTTTTAAGTTTTTAAGGGGGGACCAAGGGGAACCAAAAAATTTTGTCTCTGATTTTGCTGAAAAGCTGGGGTCTTTCCCATTATCCCCCCCAGCTTGTAGAAGTACTGAAGATGCACACTTTGACGGATTGAGTTGAAAATTGGTAGGGGTAGGTTTTCGGACCTGCTGATTTCAAAAATGCAAAAAATTTAAAATTTTAAAAAATTTTAAAAATTTTAAAAATTTAGTTTGGCCAGGGGGGACCAAGAGGAAATGAAAAATTTTTGTCTTCGATTTTGCTGAAAAGATGTATATAGGGGTTTTCGGGGTCGTAGAACACGAAACTGAAATCCGTTTTTCGATCCAGCTTTTCTTTAGCTCAGGCTAAGCTTACATCTTAAGCTTAGAACTTTAGCTTATATTGAGCTAATAAAAAGTTGGATCGAAAAACCGATTTCAGATTCGTGTTCACGACTCCGAAAACCCCTATATACATCTTTTCAGCAAAATCAAAGACAAAAAATTTTTCGGTTCCTCTTGGTCCCCCCTTACCAAACTAAAATTTTAAAATTTTTAAACTTTTTTAAAATTTTAAACTTTTTGCATTTTTGAAATCAGCAGGTCCGAAAACCTACCCCTACCAAATTTCAACTCAATCCGTCAAAGTGTGCATCTTCAGTACTTCTACGAACCTATGGGGGGGATAATGGGAAAGACCCAAAAGTTGTATATAAGGTTTTGTGTGCCGTAGAACATGAATCTGAAGTCCATTTTTCGATTCAACTTTTCGTTAGTTCAGTGTAAGCGAACGTAGTAAGCTTAAGATGTAAGCTTATAGCTACTGAACTAACGAAAAGCTGAATCGAAAAACAGACTTCAGATTCGGATTTTGTCACCCTGGAAACCCCTATACACATCTTTTCAGCAAAATCGGAGAGAAAATGTTTTGGTGCCCCTTGGTCCCCTTAAAAAACTTAAAAATTTAAAATTTATAAATTTTTAAAATTTCACTACCAATCAAATGTTGGAATACACCCACGCAAAATTTGAGCTACATTGGTCAAGTTTTGAGAAAGTTAGCATCAAGTAAACTATCTCCCCTCCCCAATTGATGCTGGGGGTGTGCGGGGGGAGATTGTTTGCTTGATCCGCTCAAGCGTAGTGTGGATGCTTCCTAACACAATTGTGACCGATTAGTAATAACTAATAACAGTGTAAAATTTTTAATTTTTAATTAGCCTAAGGAGTGACTAAGGGGAACCAAAACTTTTTGTCATTGATGTTGCTGAAAAGTTGTATATCGAGGTTCACTGGGTCGTAGAACATGAATCTGAAGTCGGTTTTTCGATGCAGCTTTTCGCTCAATAGCTCAGTTGACGCAACTTTAGCTTACAACATTATCATCATCTCAAGCTAATGAAACTGTAACTTATAACATTGCGTTAAAATTACGGATCAAAGAATCAGTAATTTGAAAGTATCCAATTCCGTAGACAATTAATTCTGTAAGCATGTTGTAAAATATAATGTAATGATAACAACAATTTAGTAAAGGAAAATCGATGAATTTATTTGTTATTCTTTTTAAATACAGGAAATTTTGCCATAGACTTAATTCTCCAATGCATCAGTTCTGCGATTAGTGTTAGTACTGACAAAGCTTCTGATATCAGCAATACCACGATCGGTATTACCATCTGATGAATCGATAAACCAGAATCCGTTGATCGTTGTTCGCATGATTTGGTCTGATTCAATAAAGTAGAATATTTTCCTGTCAACTTGGTCTGATACAGAGTTAGGGAAGTTACAGAGGAAAAGAAGACAGCCAATTTATTGGTAATATGTACAGGTAGATTAGTGTAATAACCATAAGTCCATCGTATTGGAAACTGCTCGTCCACTACGTAGGCAAGATTACAATAGCGATTTCTGTAGCCATGATACACACTCATTACGTAATTCTCTAGGCCAATTAAGCACAACTTATCCGTCGAGTTTTCCAATATTGCCTTTATCATGTTGGGTCTATCCAGAGTACTTTGGGGTGGGTTTCGGGCCAACGCGTCCAAAAATTGCTGACCCATTGCTGGGTCACCGTGCGAAATTCGTTGAGCGATATCTTCCAAAAAGGTTCCCTCAGCGCTGGGAATCAGTAGTTTGCACTTTCTCCGGTAAATTAGGTCTATCATTTCCGGAATATTGTAGAAGGGTTGAATCGGTTTTAGGACTGGGGAGGCCAGTCTTATGGCTAACAGGTTAATAAAGGAGCCCCAGAGCATGGTAACTCCCAAAAGCCAAGCTCCCAGTACAAGACATTTGGGCTGCGGGATTAGGTAGAGTAGACTTTCTTTGTCAATATGAAAGGTACAGAAACCGCTCAAAATAGTGTACAGAATGTAGACTACAATAGTAAGAGCCATAAAGACTAGCCAAACGTGAGGATTAAAAATGTTGAGCCAAAACTCTCCCTCAACCTGGTCGTAGCCAGATTGTTTGGTGATAAACAAAGAGTAGTCCTGTATCAATAAAGGAACCACTGATAAGCTACTATTGGGAATGTAGCTGACAACGTTCGTGATAGCAGTAATGTTGGCTGAGCCGTTTTCGACTAATTGCATCATTTCACCATAGGTCTCAGTTTTGATAATTTTGGAAAATTTTAAATTTACCATTGATAGAATTATCTCTAGAAACTCAGCGTCCAAGCCTGGCCCCGGACTGTTGCAGTTCTCCGGGTAGGAATCGATACAGGGAAGAGCGTAGGGAAAGTCCACAACCGCGGCGCCGATAATATCGTCCATTTTCTTGAAACTGAAAATTAGGTTAATAAAAGTTAATTACAAAAATTAGTTAGTAGCTACACGCTATAAAATGGCGGTAACCTCAGCGCGGATTAAAACAGCTCACGCTTTCGATTAAAGTATATACGTACGGACCAGGCGCCACAAAGAGTCTGTAATAGCAGGAGTGCGGCACTCAGTCCTTCTTAGTAGACAAGCTTGCGAGACGCTCGACACATTACGGTCCATTTATCGAGGGTATACCACTTACCACGGTTAATCAATCGCAGACGCCATGTCAAAATTACATGTATAAAGGTACAACCTCCGACTTCCAAGCAGGGTTTTTTTGCGTCCAGATGTGCGTCTGGACGCAAAGTTTCTTATCTGGACGCAACGAAATTTTAACGGGACGCAAGCTAGACGCAACATTATTTCGGGAGAAAATTCACTTTTGTAAGAGTAAAAACTTTAAATGTTTCCAGTACCAATTTTTCCGCTTTTTCCAAAAATTTCTTCGAGTTCTGGGGGCTCCGGAGCCCCCAGACCCCTGGTGTTTACCACTTTGTCGTGGAATGCCAAGGTGCAAGATCATGTCTCAATGTTATTTGTTAAGTCGTTCTCCACCTGTATCCATAGATCTTTTTGAACTCGCAAATTTCACATCAATAAGTAAAACATTACAATGTGCATAACCGTTAACATTTGCGTTTTTAACACAATTTTGAAGAATAATACTACACCACGCATACACGCTGCAATTTACGCAAAGAATGAAATAGCATTTGATGCTTTAGTTGGATGTAGCAGATAAGAAATTAATTCTTTTCAACATTTTTATTACGGATTTATTCCTAATTGCAAAAAAGTCTCCAACTTTTGGGTGGCTCTGCCCCCCAGACCCCCCGCTGATCTTTTACACTAATCTTTCGAGGAATCAGTAATTCTCAGAGTTTTGGAAATGGACTTTGTGTTTTCATATTTACTACCTTTCTTCTTAGTGACTACCTTTCTTCTTAGTGATATTAATTTAATAACTATTTCATTAATTTTTAATACCGTAATTAGTTTATCTATAACATTGAAACATCAGAATAATGTGTGTCAAAACAATCGAAAATTACGCACAAAATGCGTTAGATGCTACAAACGCTAAATCAATCCTTTTAAACATTTCCATTGCGGATTCAATCCGTAATTGCCAAAAAATCTCCAACTTCTGGGGGGCTCCGCCCCCCAGACCCCCCGGTACTCACTTTCAATACTGTTTTTAGGGATCACCAGTTCTCAGAGTTTTTAAAGCTGAATGTATGTTTGATATTTACTACCTTTTTCTCAATGCTATTCCTAAATATTTCATTAATTTTTAATACTTTAGTTAGTTTAACTATGTATGAAATTGAAATATCGGAATATGTGTGTCAATAATATTGAAAATTACTCAAGGTATTGCGTTAGATGCAACAGGTGCCAAATAAAATCTTTTTAAACATTTCCATTGCGGATTATTCTGGAATTGCAAAAAAATTCTTCAACTTCTGGGGGGCTCCGCCCCCCAGACCCCCCCCGTGTACATTGCCCTAGCCCTCATCGCCGTTCTATAGGTACCTTTGTATTCCTGCATTAATGTTAAGCAGCATCAACTTTCTAAATAATCTAAATAGTGTTACACTAAAGAAATTATCTAAATTTTTATAAATAAATTAATTTTTTGACTGAAATTTCTTAACCGGACGCAACTTAAACTTAGCGGGACGCAAGGTTGACGCAAATCCGAAAACCAAAAAAACACTGCTTCCAAGACCTCGGAGGAGGCCCCGCGTAGCATTGTTAACCGTACACATAATAAGCGGTACCACCAGCGTATTTCGACCGTCATGTTCGAGCATTTCGCAAACTTAAGCTAATAGGAAGCATTGATTGTCTCACTCTAGTCCCTCACTCTTCCTATTTACAGAATCTTAGCATCACCAATGGTGCGTAAATGAATGAAAGAAAGTTGCACACCACTGAGAGAAAGAGAAAAAGACATCGTCTTCTCTTTTGTCTTTGACCCAGATCTTCTAGGAACTGACCGTCTCTCGGCTCGGCGAAACCTATCGCGTTGAACTAGTGGTGTTTCAGGCACTGAAACTGAAACTATTTTGGGAGGAGACTTGAACGGAAACTGAAACTGAAACTAAATTGAGTAAACTAAACTAAACTAAACTAAAAGACCTGAACTTAAAACTAGTTTCATCTCTTGTCTGAACATGAAGTTTTGAAGGTTTTTAGCCGCTATTTCGTTAATATTTTGCAGTGAGAGCTTAAATAATCATAAATTTATGCTTTATATTATTTCTGAATGCTGGAAACTGCACTTTTATGAACGACCTGAAACTGAAACTGAAACTCTGTTTGAAACTAAACTAAAACTGTTCCCGACTTAAACTGAAACTGAAACTATATATAATCGCCTACTGAAACAACACTAGTTGAAGCGTACCGGTAGCCTTGTTGTGATTATTAAAGCAACAATGTCAGTTTTGCTCGGCAGTAACCTAGCTTCAGCCTCAAACTAATATACAAAGCAATTGTTCAACGCCTGCCCAAGAGCAAAATTGGGCTGGCGATACCCCTCTTAGCGAAAATATATAACCAAACTGGCGTCGTGTTGAAGTAAAGAAGACCAAATCCCAAAGAGCTTCCAGTTCAGTGTCTGCCTAATCCTAAAGCTCGGTCTTTGCTTGTTCGTTTGTCCGCTAGAAAAGTAAACTTTGTAACTCCAAGAATTGGAGACTTTCTTACAATAGGCCAATGTCCGAAAGAGCAACCTGGCAAAACGGTAGTCAGTGTTTTTGCCGCTGGCACCAGCAATTTTTGTTGATAAGGTTGAAGAAAAGCAATGATATTGTTAAGTCGACTCTTCGACATTCCATGGCTCGGGTCTGTCCCCCTCAGCCTCAGATAGCCATGAAGAAGAACTGGATAGAATTACCCAGTGTAAATAAGGTACACGCTAATGAAGTAGGAACAGTCGAAAGGATGTGAACAAACCTGAAGGGGGTTCCCTGTTTAATTTCATTTATAAAGTTACAATTGGCAAGGGTGCTGAAACAGACATTCTTATCCAATACTACACCAATTTCCACAAAGAAAACAAATGGTTTACTTTTTTCAACAAAGTCAGTAGAAGCGGGTCAAAAATGTTCCACCAAATATATTCAGTTAAGAAACAGCTCTGCTCCTGTCAGTCTTTTAAGGCGTTGGCGGTGCAGCCAACGGCCGGCCAAGCCAATGGCCGTTGGCCGACAATTTCCGAGCCAACTGGCTTGGCCGGCCAGTGGCCGTTGGCCGGACAACGTCCAAAGCCAGCCCAAGCAAATTGGCTTGGCCAACAAAAATCGGCAAAGCCAAACGCTAGCTCACAGTCATCACAAAATTTCTTGCTCCAAAATTGAAATGAACACGAAAGTTATATACTTGTCACTACAAACTTTCAACCAAAAAGAAACTCAAAACGCATCGCCCAACGAGTTTTAGGTCAAAACGGGCCTCGTGTCTACCCAGATCCCAGTTTCAACTTTTCAAAGCTCAAACACTTAACTTACGGTGAAACTAAGAAATTAGTGACACGGGCGCCCACTCCGGAATCTCGGGGAAACACAGGATCGAACAAATGATGCTTGCCAATACCAGAATTCAGTTCATAAGAATGTCCCCAAGGATATACACAGACGACTCTTGCCATCTACTGCCAGTCTGGCAACAAACCGAAAAGCTGAGATTCAGTTTTTGAAAACTGTTTTCCTGCAACTACAACATTTTCATCATTACGCCAAATTGTTCTAAATACAGAATCAATTTTGCATTTATGAAGATCTGTAAACATTTATCTAGACCTTACCTATCTCGCTAGACATACTAAGCTTGTACTGCACAAACCATACTTTATTAATCAGTATAATTTACAAAATAAATAAATCAAGAACAGACATTTACATAAAAGTCTCCATTTTACACAACTGCTAATTTAATTGCAAATCCAGATCCACAACTCAAACATGTACATCAAATCTGCAGGAAACATTTTCGTTCCTAAAAATGATATACGTATATAACTGGGTTTCATCACAACAGCAATCAAAACCTATACCCTAATAATAGTACAATAAAGCAATATAAACACCCGTCACCACAACGCTTACATGACTGACACAAGCTCAATTATTTGTACAGACAAAAATGCAAACAACAGTCAACAAGAATACGACAGTAGACATACACATATCTACCAAATAATTTGAATTCATTAAGTTAACTAAGTCAACTATTGACAATTTCGAATTAAACCCTTACACAAAAATACAGAAAACGAACCGAAGGAATCGACAAATAGCAACATTATTATATTATATACATAATAATACAATTACATACATCAGATAAACAAAAGTTTGTTCATTGCATTTCACACTATTCAGCAATACTGGGACTGTCACTTTGACATCGCTGATGCCTATGAAGGATGGAGTGTTCAGCTGAGCCCAGTGCAGCGCTCAGAGTGAGATGGGTTTCCTGGAGGGCGCAACAGTTCTCCTCCAGACTGGGCTCTGTTTCCACAAACATAATGGAAACTAAAACAACAAATACAAGCAAGTCAGCTAGCAATAATATAACAAATTTGATAGTAAAACCATGTATTCATTTTGGTCTCACCAGTTCTCAATGCTCAATTTCAAAATAGTTTTTTAAAATCCAAGTTCTACATTTTAAATACAATATTTTAAATCGTCAGCTGTGAAACAAGGAATCTTTGTCAAAATCAGGCAGCTGGAGTAGTCAGTACGTGTGAAACGTCTAAGAGCCTTCTCAAAAAAGTACAGCATAAGATTAGGGTAGAGAGGAGTTAAAATCTATTCTTTTAACTCGTTCAACTCGTTTACTCTTTTAACTCTTTTAACTCAATTACAAGCTCAAGCTCGACTTGTTCTATTTCTAACTCTTTCATGAAAAGGCTCTGATTCCTTTAACTCCGCTTGAGTCTTTCCTAAAAGTCTTTTCAAGAAAGTGTTATGCTAGTGCAGAGTTAAAAGCTCAACAAATCCGAGTCATGAAAGAGTTGAAACGAGAAAAATCCAGCCTGCATGGAGTTAACCCCGTTAATTTTAACTCTTGCCTAGGGTTGTTCCGATAAGAAATTGACCGGGCCGGGTCCGCTACTAGGCCCGGAGCCCAATCAAAGCCCGGAGCCCGTTACCAGGCCCGGTCCAAAGTCCGGGCCCTCTGTGGTCTTGCGTTAAATTGCCGGGCTCTGTGATAGGCCCGGACTCCGAAGGGCCGCTGAAAGTCCCAGAGGAGCAAACTGAGCCCGGCAGGCACAATAAGCCAGGCAGGCCCGGTGGGCCCGCAAGCCCGGTAGGCCCGACCTCTAAAACCGTGGCCGGCAGCGAGTCGGACTTTCAGCCGAAGCTGGAAAAGCCTTATACAAAATTTTCCGGGCCGGGGCTTACACCGGGACGGCCCGGCCCGTCCCAGGGCCCGAAGCCCATTACACGGCCCGGAGATAACCCTACTCTAGCCTACTCTTTCTTGAAAATGTCCTTAGACAGGGTAGAATGATGGACGAATAAGCCCATGTTATCACTAGAAATTAAGAACGGCGGGATAAAATATTGAAAGATTCAGGTCCGAAACTACACAAAATAACTCAAAAGCTTACAAGGATAGGTATCAGCCAAGAGACGACAATAAACCAAAAGTAGGGCTTCAACATCCTCCTCTTCACAACAGCCATATTCAGTACAGTTACAATGGGATCTAAAAATGGTCAGTTAAAATATTATTAAATATTAACACAGTTAACTTTAACTACGTACTTTGTAAAACAAATGAACAAAAATAAGGAGTTAAACAATATCAACGCAAAACATATTGGAAGATTAAAAACTGGTTAAGTCCTACAGTTTGTAAGCTACTGTGCTGCAAAATTAGAAAAATTGCGTAAATGTCAATTTATTTCCCGGTACACTTCTAACATAAGCTGAAACAATATTTGCCGCCATAGCCCAAAACAAAATTTTCATTTCAAAATGTTAAACATAGGAAAAAATAAATGGATCCGTTCAGACCTGGCATATCGAAGCAATGAAAGGGCTTCCTTAGCCCGCCCCGTCTGAAGATACTGGGCCAGAGTCGTCTGAAAGGTTGCTCCGAATAGGTTTTCGGGTTCCTCTGGTTCCGGTTCTGAGAACTCATTCAGAGCACAAATCAGGAGCTTTTGCATGGACGTCACTTCACAGGATAAATTTCGCACCTTTAACATAAACATTCATAATGTAATATATAAGTATTACTATGTTAATGCAAACATAAAATAGAAATATAATATTATCAGCTAAACAATAAACATGAAACCAGCGTACATCCTCAAAACACAGGAAGGAGGAATTACGAATTGTATAAACGCAAAGCATCTTCAAAACATTTTCCGAAAGCATAATTTCATGATAAATACTGCCAAACATACGTATATCCATTTACCTGTTCATAAGAACGTGCAGAGCTTTGTAGTTGCTGAATAATGTTTCGGTAGCTATCATACAGCACTTTTACTTGAAAGAAAAGTTTCTGCAGACTTCTGCACAATTCCAATTCCTAAAAATTAAAATAAAAGACTAAAGCACACTGCATAATTGTTTTCTCGTGCAGAAATGAAGTTTACTCCAATCTAATCCAGGTACAGTATGCCTCAAAATCTACAACATAAAAAACTAATATTCAGTTTTACCGTCATCACAGGAATACATAGAGGTTAGTTGAAGAACATACCTGCTCATATTTTGGGAGATCGCCTAACTTCTGACTGGTAACCTGGCGCATTTTTTGCCCAGACTTAACCATGGTCAATGCCTAAAAAAGACGACGCGGGAATCTGACTTCTGGCATAAATGATAAAATAATTAGTCGCCTGAAATCATTTCTCCAAACTCCCCGCAGTTATAAATAGTAAAACGCAAACACGTTTTAAAGGCAGCCCAAACAAAACATTATGTACTTGCTTCAAGCAAAGTATTTAACTCAAATCTGCACAACTCCATTGTATTTTCCTTCCTCCAAACAACAACCAAATAGTAGAAGCTTGGGAAAGTAACGTACTTTGATAGCCTGTTCTTTCTTTTCCAGAAAAGTTTCGTAATGCTCTTTCAGCTCCAGAATAAAAAATTTGGAATTTCGCAAATATTTACCGGAAGTCATCTAGAATAAATACATTCGTAGTTTTACAACAACATAGTTTACCGTCAAAACTCGTCTGCTATGGGAAAACTTGGGACTTAGGTTCTACAAATAAGTCTCAGACGGAGTGCAAGATGAAGGAAAGACCGAAACAGACGTGTCACCACATAGCAAAAATTCGAGTTCCAGGTGGATCGAACCCACGACCGTTTGCTTTCTAGAGAGATGCTCTATCGATAATTGAGCCAATATTAAAAGATAGTCGATAAAACAGCCGCTATTTCACGGATCCACAAGAGATACAAAGGAATCAGCAAAATATCAGTCCAAAACGTGAATACTCAAAGGGTGTTAGAACCCAAAACCGGTAAAGGAAGAAAGGTGAACGTTGCTTTGGGTATTCACGTTTTGGACTGATATTTTGTTGACAATTGAGCCAATGGGAAACACGCATTACGTACATAATCGGGCCAAAACAGATAAAGTCTATTTCAGAGGCGACATCTTGGAGAGAAAGACTCGGGTTAGGGAGGTGTAGCACTTTCCCCGTTTTCCTGACCACATATTGTGATCGAGAATCCTCGTCCCCGTTAGAACTACACACGAAAAAAAGAACTGGGGGTTTTTTACTGGGGGCGTCCCCCACTTTTAGGGTTCCCCTCCACTCACCCTAAGGTGCCCAGAAATTGCCAAATTCTTAGTATTTTTGTCAAAATTTACAAAAATTTTCCGGCTTCGCAGGAAATTTTTGGTCAGACATCGTCTATTTTGGTGCCATAACTTAATTTTTGAGCACTTGTAAGCTTAGTTACAGCAGTATATGTAGAAAACAGGCTTTGTATACTGTATTTTTGGCATTTTTAGCTCATTTTATCCCCCCCCTACTTTTGGACCTCCCTTCACTAGTGGGGGGGGGGCGACCCACCCCCACTCTTCCCCGCCCCTCCCCCCACTTATTTTTGCCTGAAAAACCCCAGCAGGAACTACAATTTTTCCATCCAAACTGAAATTTAGACTGCACTCACTGGGTGAAGACGGTATATAATATACGTACCATCTGTGTTGAGACAAATGCAAAGGGACACTCAGAGACTCGAATGAGAACATCCAAAGCTTCCAGATAATTCTGACAGGGGCCATGAAACGGCTCCAAACTTCCCAAAAAGTGGCATCCTTCCCGGAACAGACTGCACACTTTGCTACAAGCCTCCTGAAAATAAGCAGCACATACGTCCATCCAGCAATATAGAATTCACCCTACTTAATACTACTGCTACGTATGTACAATGGGAATTGCTAATACATCCTTAAAAAATTTTCATGATTATTGATTGTTGCTTTAGACTTAACAAATTTATTAAATTAATTAATTAACTAATAAGTATTAGTTGGTTACGCAATAAACAAACCAAACCTTATACAACTGGGCAAACAAGAGCGTAGTGTTGGCCATGGAGGTGGGCTCCAGGGCCTTCACATGATGAAACCAGACCTCCTCAATATGGCCCGAGGCATGATGGGAGCATTCCAGGACCAGGACTGGGGTGGGGGAACTGCTCACAACAATGTCACAGTTGGAGCCAAAACTCAGGGTTACACTGCAAAAATAATAAATTCTCAGAGCAAAAAAAGAGACAGCAAAAATAATACACGACACAAACTACAACAGCATGTGGACAGACATGAATTTGGAGGAAAATCCAAAAACTTCCAAAGCGATTGGAGTCAAACAAATTTTTACCCCTAAAAGAACAATATTGCAACAACAGTAAAAAGTGTGTGACTTCATACTATCTTCACAAAACTCTTACAGTTTTAGATCATCGCTGCCAAGATTACACTGGGCTTATTCTAGTGGGGGCCATAAACGACCTTCGCATCAAAAATTCGTCCCTCCTCCAAAAATTGCACCCCCCAAGGAGCGCCGCTATTGGTATATTTATCCCTAAGAATTCGCTCAGAATGCCAAATTTTCAAAAATTTGCCGGCTTCACCGGACATTTTTAGTTACCTATGTTTACCTTTTCACCATTGGATCTGCCTATTTTTGCAATAAAAATTAACTTTTAGAGTGTATGTATGTTAGAAAAATATCGCTATTCTTAGCATAAAGAATGACGAAACGGATAGGTAAAACGGTAGGTAAAAGCAGCGGCTTCATAAACAAATTAAACACTGCCGATCAACAAGGGTAAGGTTTCACCCATATGTCAGAGATGCTGTAATCTATTGCCTAGGGTAAGGTTTCACCCATATGTCAGAGATGCTGTAATCTATTGCCTCTGCTTTCCTGCTCTACACGTGTGTAGGATTTCTAGCTAAAAATGAGAATCAAAACGAAAGCTAGAAAAATCGAATGCTCACGAGTTAGGAGTGGCCGGTCGATGATCACTGGCGCAGGAGGAGGTGGCAATGTTCTGCTGACTGGTGGAGGGATGGATGAACAGGCGTTCCATGTCCAGGGCAGAGACAGACTCGCTCTCCTCCTCTTCCTCCTCAGCAATGCTACTGTTGCTGTCCTGAAACAGAAAAAATGAAGGAAAAGTAAGTATTGCCTAGAAAGCCACCAAAAACTATAATCCAGCACAAAACATCAAGCAATCACGGATGACTGGGACAGGCAAGACACGAGTCATGCGTTGACCTTCATTCACAATGAGCATAAAAAACACATAATACGACACATTACGACGTTGCCATAATATTCAGGAATTTCATTTTCTATTTTAGAGCAAAAACAAAAGTTCCACCTGTGAGTATTTAGACTTACATCATCCGAAGACTCCGAATCCGAGGGCTCTCGCGGCATCAGATTGGGCACGCTGCCAGTAAAGGAGCCGGCGGATCCATTCCCGCCCTGCGGGTGAGCGCCTTCGTCCGGCTCCGACTGGGCGTAGCTGTGAGATCGCGGTCTCAGCACACCCAGCCAATTGAAGCAACTGTCCGCTGACTCAGACTAAAAGACGACAAAAATTAAAGTATATAATCGTTCTTAAACAATTAATAGTAAGCAAAATTCTCAGTAAAATAAGTACGTATTGTACTAAGACAAAATGTAAGATAATTTTAAGCTACGTACATACAAAGTCATAAATATTGAAAGACTATAGTCAACTTTTTCACAGTGTGAAATCAGCCTCATGTCTATTCTATCCCAAGTACCTGTCATATTCCTAGTGGTGGGGGGCCGCCCCCATTCGGCGACCTCCCCCCATAACCCCAAAAATTGCCAAATTTTCCCATTTTTAGCTAAATTTTCACTATTTTAGCATAAAAAACACCTAAAAATAGTCATTTTTAGCGATTTTTAGCAATTTATACACAAAAACGCAATAAAATTAGAAAAAATTTTCTAAAACTAAGCCCCCCCCCAATTTTGGGCGAACCCCCCCATCGATTGGCCCCCCATGAAGCCTCTCCCCATAAAAAATTGCCAAGGAATAATCCACATTACTAAACACGGAAATCCAAAAACTAACCAAAGAATCCACTTCTCCGTCCAGAAAGTCAAACTCCTTAAAGACAGGGGCAAAGGTATCCGTACTGGAATCTCCCCCGGTCCCGGTGCCGCCAGCCCCATGCTGGGTGTCCGGGGACGGAGCTGAGGACTGGGCATCCGTAACGGCCAGTTCACCGCTGCTGCTGTAAGTGCTGGACTGACGCTCAGCCTGTAGATCGTGACTGGACTGAGAGAAAATAACCTAAACAGTGAAAAAAAAACAATAACTAAAACATTTAAACAAAAGCGCACTCTGAAAATCAGTCTGAAATCAATAAAGTGACTAACAAGCGCGTCTGAACTGCAACACAAAACATTTGAGTGCCCTACAAGTTCAAAAGAAAATACTCCAGCTCAAGCACAAATGATCCCAACACTACTTTCGTTAGAGAGTCTTCCCGTTGTCATTCTCCCAGCACAATTTATATTATTCTTAAGTCAGTAGAAACGAGGTTGAACCAAAAAAACTGGCAACACACCAGAGCGTTTAAAATTATGGGGAAAACCGTAAAAGATATTTGAAATGAATTTCAAGAAAAATGAAACTAACAAGAAATTCACAAGATCAAATTCAAATTCAAAATTAAAAAGAAATTGCGCACACAGAAAATATGTAGCAAAAATATAGTATATAAACCAAGAAGAAGTGGGAAGGTTTACAAAAATAGTCACCACAACGCAAAGGCACAAGGCTAGCGGACCTAGAAAGAAAGCAAACCGGCAACACTTCCACTGACCACTTACGTACTTTGTTAATGGAAGTTTCCTGGAAGTGGAAGAAGTATAATAGTGTACGTATGCAATAAGTTAACCATTGGAAACTACAGAAACACAGAATTTCTAGACGGTAAGGCCTATGCAGTTTGAAAGCATATGAATGTCTAATGATAATAAAAACATCAAGTTCTCTTGACGTTAAACATCAGCATGAGGCCGTAGGCCGGTTGTGTTGGCTGCCAAAACTCAGTATATATCATCAAAATGATTCACTGAATTAGTAAGAACCCTGTTGTAGAACTTACTGAAGGACTCTTAGGAAGACCAACTCGTAGACCACTAGCATTCAAAAGATTCACCAAATGCTCTCTCACTCGAACCTACAACAATATAAGACACAACAGCATAATTATGATGTAATGAATTTATGATGAATACGATCAAAGCCACATACTGCCATCTACAATGTACCAATGAAAAACACCTGTCCTGTCATCTGAAGAATTAGGTGCAGTTGTATAATACCTGAAAAAAATAAGGAAACACGAATCACAGCGTGAAACTGCAAAAAAAGGAATCGTTAAAGCAAACATCTAGCCTAACAATTTGAGAAAACCCCCAGAAACCAACCTGTGACAACCAGGGTCTTCGCATGGTGTCGCCACCAATAGACTGTTTCTTGGGCGAAGCCTCCACGAAACCCTGGCCATCGCTTACAAGTAAGCTTGATGTCAGCCGGCTTAGATCAATGTTAAATTCCAAAGTTCTTCCTGAAAAAGGCGGTGATACATCAAACATTAGCACGTTAGAAGTTACGCAACCAATATTCAAAACATTGCCAGTTTGGAAATAAATTAACAGCAGGATAAGAATCACAGATAAACTTAGTGTTTTACACTAATAAAAAATTACAATTAGAACCGAAACTTATATACACCAAACGAGAAGTTCAAACATGTTCAAAAACTAGAAAAGTAAGAAATTTAAAAAATCATATAATTTAAAAACTAAGAAAACAAACTTTTTACTCACCTGGCAGCTCTTTTCTGGTGAGCGGATCACTGAGATCAGGACTGGGCATCCTCTCCACACCAGCTGGCTGCGGTGGCATCGTCAGGGTAGATGATCGAGAAACGGCCAGCTTCAGAATTCTGGCCGCATCTCGCCAGGTTGAGGTGTGCAGAAATTTGGACACGGTTCGCAGACAGTCAGCATTTATGCCGACAGTGGACGAACTGGTCAGATCGACATGATGAAACAGGAAGTAGAGTATCTGTAGAATGGGCTGATGAATCATGGCCGGGCCCTTGTCCAAAATCTCTGTCAACAGAGCAATCATTCTAGGGATAATGGCGGGATATGAATCCTGCAGATACTTGATCACACAACGGATCCATTGGGCCGGTTCCTTATTAAAACCCTTTCGACTGTACAGTTTCATAACCGTCGCCAGATGCTCTAGGGACGCATCACCCATGGTACCAGAACTGCTACCAGTGCCCGTATTCGGTTCCGCTTTCGGCAGGCGATCCAGCTCAACCGAGCAGCGTTCACAGATATTTTCCGCCGCGGAAACGCACAGTTTGGTTGGCTCCTCATGATGCATCACCATATAGGGCAGGAGAGCAATCACGTTCAGGGCAAAGCCCAGGCTCTGGCTGGGATCAACTGTATCCAGATCCAGCAGCGGACAGAGCTTGCACAGGACGTGTAGGGTCAGGTCAAAGGCAGCACTGAAAGTGCAGCCTTTCATCACCAGAGACAGGATCCCGGGGAAACTGGACCAGCCCAGTTGCTGCACCATTCGACCAAACCGTTCCAGACACTCCTGCCGTTCCTGTGGCGGCAGGTCGATCAGCTTGTCCAACAATTTCAGCGCCAGCAAGAATTCATGCTCATAGTCCGAGTCTAGGAGGCCTACGGCAATCCACACCAGCTGGGACAGGGTGGCAATGTGTTCATCCTGATCCTCAGATTTGAGGGCCTGGGCACTCTTGGACCGGGGCAGGTTGGCCGTCCCAGAGCCGTCCTGACCGCCGGACAGGTTACGAACCGGGGGGTCCTTTCGGGCTTCCATGGCTCCGTAGGCAGAGGACCGTTTATTAGCAGGCGCTGCAGAGGTCGGAGTAACGGAGCAGGAGGTACTGCGGGCATGCGTTGGTGAGCGAGACAGCGCAGCGATAGCCGGCGAAACGACGGAGGACGGGGGTCCGGACTGGCTCATGAGGACCGGGGGCTCGTGCTCCATCAGTTCCAGAAGACGTACGGAGGAGTCCAGGGTCAGCATGATCTCAGTCACATAGCCCTGCATATCCTCACCCTGTTCGCTGACCGTTTCTACCAGGCGCGAGAGGATATCCGACAGCATCTGCGATCGAATGGGAATATGCAGGGCCCGGAAAACCTGAAACGACCGTCCGGCGTAGTGACGACTGGAGCAGGACAGAGCCACATGCAGAGAGGTCTGGGCCCAACGTTCTGCCAGGTGTGCGTTGGGCAGGAGCTCTGTCATCAGTCGGGACAGGTGGCTGACAAAACAGGCCAGCTGCGCTCCGCTGGCAATCTTCCAACACTTGGCCGTGATGTCTTCCCAGGCCCACAGGGACCGGCCTTTTCGAGAGGACAGGCAATTGGCCAATGCGACGGCCAATTCGTCAACCCCGGCAAATCGTGCAGTAAAGGCATCCTTCTGCAGGATCAGCTCACCGCAGTCGTCCAGCGGCGACTTAGCCAATGAAAGAGCGGTCAAAGAGCCGCCAGTGGTTCCGGCCCCCGAAGTAGAATAGGATGTTGTGATAACGGAAGCTGATTTGCTGTCAAAGGAGGAGGAACAGCAGCTTTCCAGGCTCCCATCAACCAAAGAGGAAGCTGAGGGCGCAGCCAGACTGTGCGAGATCAGCACCTTGGCCAGGGCTCTCAGCGAGACGGGACTGCTGACATTGGCCAAGATGAGGCGGATAACGGCCAGCTTACAGTGCTCATAGACCAGATCCCGGTTATGGTCCAGTCCAAGAACGGCCACATGAAGCAGCATCGGCAGATGAACGGTCCAATCGATCTGGGCATCCGAGACGATCAGATCAGAGATTAGGGCCACAGCGATGTAGCAACGATGAATGGAGATCACTGGTTCAGTAGCGTCCGGCAGCAGGTCACTCAGGGAACAGTAGTAGCCACCGTAGGCCGGCATAGGCAGGGGGAAGGGAGTGGCGTGCTCTTTGCTGGTAACTGGAGGACCGGTGAACTCCTCCTGCTCTATGATAATACCCGACTGAGCGGCCGCAAATCGGGCATTCAGCACGTCCGCCTTCAGGGTAACCAGGCTGGCCATGCTGGCACTGGGAGCCAGAGAGCACTCTTCCGCCTCAAAAATCTCCTGTAGAGAAGCCTCCTCGGAAGGGGTGTGACGTTTCGTATGAATGGTTCCACGAGACGCTTTGGATGGATTTACGGTATCGGTCGGATCGCCAGACCCAGGTTCCTCCTCATCGACTTTTCGGGCCCATCGGTAACAGGGCGCCACATCGGTACGCTCTAGTGGGCAGCGCCATGGATCAATGGTCTGCAGATCATGAATAATATCACTGACCAAACGTTCAGGATTAACCCGGGCCAGGTAGACCACCACTCGTTTCGCATAGGGCAGTACAGTATCGGGAGCCAGAACGGACATGATTGACAGGTAGCGAAGAATGACGCCAAGATTCTGCGGCCAATAGCAAACCAAGGCCATCCAAAGCTGCTCAATTGGCTTGGCGTGCTCGTTGCCAAACTTCAGCGTCAGATACAGTAGGTTGTTCAGTACCATCTCTGAAGCGGGAGGTGAACCCCACCCATCTCCCTTCAGTACTCGTCGAGTCAGGGCCCGAGACTCCATAATCTTTGCCGGCAACGATAGAGTCGGCGTACGTCGATCCTCAATGTTAGGATCAACCAGTTCCACATTGTGCAGCCAGGGCAACAGGAACTGTAGTAGCGTGGTACGACAAACAGTTCGAGCTGTCTGAAATCGGTGCGTAATCTCCGAAAAGATGGGCAGCGTCAGTTCAGGGTGGAGTTCCGCCAACTGCTGGGACAGGTAGATGTGAGATTTGGAAAAGCTGGCATCCAGACCGCCGTTGTCCGAATCCAGGGACCCAGCACCACTGCTAGGATTGTGCTGATGGTGCTGTTGCTGGTGCAGCACAATCCCATCGTGCTGCTCTTTTGGCTCAGCACAGCCAGGATAGCTCCCGTGACTATCACCGGAAGTGTTGAAAGCAATAGCGTCTTCACCAAAAAATCGCTGCTCCAACAGCTGCAGCACCTCTACCGCCAGTTGCTGTGTTTCCATGACCGCATAGCCGCAGTACATCAAGGTTAGAGTGAGCATGGCTACCTGATCACAGGGGTATTCATGGGTGGCAAAGATAGCCGCCAGAGCACGGAAGCATTTATCAGCAACCAGTGGCGTCCCAGTATAACAGCGATCCATAATCCAGTCCAGAAGAGAACTGTTGTCTTGATTAAACTGCAGCAGCAGAATCAGGGTTTCCTCGACCAGGGGAACAATTTCAGGGGCCGGTGACTGCAGCAAGCCATCTAGCCAGCCATAAATATAGCCTTCTTCCGAGATGGCAGCACTGTCAAAGACTGGACCACAGCACAGTACAGCACACATGGCCGAGACGGAAAAGTACTCCAGGCCGGTGACTCGTTGCTGCACCAGCCTATCCTTGGAAGAACGACGATGCGCAGCACCCAGTCCCAGCTGACCGCTCCACGCCGCGAACAGATAGAAGAGGGAGTTGCGCAGATCCCGCGGCAACAGTTGACGGCGCTTTTCCACCGGCAGGGAACAGATCAGCGTGGACAGGAATTTGGCAAAATGGAGCCGCATCGAGTGTAGGATGCTGGGATCCCGATCATGATCCACGTCCAGATGCTGTCGAGAATGGTCGATGAAGTCCAGATACTGGGATTTCAGGCGTCCATTGCTGTGGTCTGGGTCCAGGGCCAGACAGAGCGTTCCCCGGTAGACAGCCACCTCCATCAAGCGGACCAGCTGCAGACGTAGCAAGTCCCGACGCTTACGACGCCGGATGTTTTCCTGTTTTTTCTCGGCCGCCTCTCGCAGGAAGGGGGCCATCTCATCCATCAGACTGTCAAAGGCGCTGGGATTAACGCTGCCCAGGCCCAGAACCACGGAATCCCGCATATCCGTCATGTCGGAGCGGAGCAGGGGAACGACAAGCTTGAATAGGTTTGCCGCTGAAATGTTGGCCAGCCGAGGAATCCGGACCTCACTGACCTGGCTGATCCCTTCCGAATGATCGCCGTGGCTCTGGAGGGTATCCGGGGAGGCGGAACGAGCCACCGGTGGCACAGAACTGGGAGCCGGCGGAGCCACCGAGCAGGCAAAGACCAGATACTTTTGCCACAAACTCAGGTAGTTGCTCTGGTTCAGTTCGCCAACCTGCGTCGAAGTGGCTTTGCTCTTGCTACTCCGAAGCAGAGACGCTCTGGAGTCGTTCTGAGGGTTGTTGGGATCCACAAAGGTGAAAACGGCCGTCATTCGAGAGTGGGCAGCGGGCCAGGCATAGGCCAGGGCCGTTGGGCACTGGGCGGGCAGGAACCGTGGCTCCAGATAGCCACTGAGTGCAGCAGCCCAGGCATCCCACTGCAGATACTCATTGCCCATGTCAGCGTTGACTAGGGTGGCATCCGCTTCCAAGGACGGGACCTTTTCCGCCAGCCAGGCAAAATCACCACGAGGCCAGAGCAGCTAAAATAAAAAAACTGAAGTAAGAAACTAAAATTCTGTTCCCAACAAAATAAAAGTTTTCAGTGAAATAAAATGATTCATTTCTTTCAAAAATAGAAAATAGTGAAACGATCCAGTATAGATGCCGAAGGAGTATTCTTTAAAAACAATTCAAGACGGCAACCACTAACGTTGGTATAGTAAAAAGAAACTGCTTACCTTTTCTGCTGAAGAAACGTGGGGTAAGTAGCGATCAATTATGTACGAGCTGGCGGCATCAAGCACATCGATCGCCGGTTTTTCAAATCCCTGAAAAACCAGATGACAAAACAAGATCAATATTTTTAATGTTTTAACATACAAATACGAAACAAAATTCCCAAACTTCAAAATCCTCAACTAGCTTCTCCTAAAAATATTATTCATTGTTTATTTTAAAAGCTTTGACTAGAAAAAGGAGGGCTACTAACTTCTTCAGAGCACAGGAGGGGCAGCAGGCTTTTCACTTCCTTCAGCACAGCCACAGCCAGTCGCCTAGGATAGGGTCGGCCTTGACAAAGCATAGTCAGGGCCAGACCCTCAACGCAGTGCAGCACCAGAGCACAGGACTCGGACCGCAGCACAGGGGCCACCTGGACGGTCGCCGAGGACGAGGCAGTCGACAGGGCGTCAACGCTGACAGCGCCTGCCGCAGCATCCTGAAGACTGCTGTTTGATTCCTGAAACAAAGAAAATTAGGGATAGGATAGCAAAAGAGTAAAAAAAGGCCAAACGATACGGTCCTACAGAGTAGAGGATGCCTGGTAAAGACTCCACCGTAGCACTGGCTTATTTTTACTGGGAAGCGGTCTTGGTTGGAGCTCTGGTTTGGTACGGAGCTCTCCATAGGTCCTTAAATTTTAAAATTTTTACCCCAAATTTTCTAAGGTTTTCAGGCGTCGGGTTTTAAACGGAATTTTCACATTTCTATGTTGAAAAACATACAAATTTAGTAATTCTTAGCTACTTTTGTCAGTTTTTACACACATTATAAATATCAACGTAAGAAATTCCAAACATTTTCATTCGTTTAATACGTTCAAAGCAACAAAAACGATGCCCCCACCCGGAGCAAGTAGATCTCAGTTCTCCTATTAAACACAGTACAGTATATTATCCACCAAAAACAGAAAACTGTTCAAGCAAAACTGTGGAATTTAATACCAATCGAGTCAGACGATCCGTCTGCAGCGTATTCTTCCAACTTCGAACCAACTGCAGCAGCATCGTCAATCCGCCGTCCAGCAGCTGGGGATAGGAATCGGGAATTTCCTTCACAATCAGTTGCAAAAATCCTAAAAATCAAAATTCGCCCTTTATTGTTTCGGACAAAGGTTTCGCCAAATTAAATATTAAACAAATACAAAATGCTCACTCAAACAAAACTAAAGCTTACCATAAACTACATCTTCTCTCCAGTCCTGGCATTCTACCACAAAATTCTGAAGCGTTTGGCAGGACAATCTAAAAAACAGTTAATTAATTTTCCTCAGTCATCAGCGAGCGAAACATTTTCTTTGTTCTTGAACTTGCCAGAGTTTAGAAACGTTTTCTGAAGTCCAAGTCAGCTAAATACATACGTAATGCGGTCTGCCTGATTATTTTTGAATAAGCGAACAACAAAATGGCCTAAAGGAAATCAAATGTATCAGGACTCGTCGAGTCGTCGACTCTTGGGTTTTTTTAAAAGCACAGTCGGAAAAAAGGCTGGAGGGATCGCCCCAACTTTTCAGGCGCCCTACTCAAATTTACTCAAACATCTCTCAAATTAAAACCAGTTGCAAAGCCTTCCTGGCGTCGCATAAAGTGTCTGGTCTACAATCGCTAATTGAATGAAGCAAGTGAAACGGACGTTTTCGCTTAGTAGTACGTACAAGGCAAATTACAATGACCGTGCCGAGTGCATACCAATTCGCCCCCTCCCAACCCTCACACACAGGTGAAGGGTCCACTAATTTGGATCAGAAACCACATATATATTGCTATCATAGAATAATTTCGCCCAAATAGGCCAGCAACAAAATAAAACAAGCAAAGCAAAGCATACGCCTTCAGCTCCTCATCCAAATGCAGAGTCAGACGACACAAAAGATCAATGAGATCCTGTCTGGACATTCCGTCCGGCATAATTCGCGGAACGGCCGCAATGCAGGTCCTGAACAGATCCAGCTTCGGCTTCCTTTCGCCACTAAAAAACCAAAAAAATTAACAAAAGAAACTACATCTATGAACAGTCAAAATCTACATCCGACTCTCCCCAATGGCTATGCAAGTCATTAGCAAAACCTCCAGACTACGCTAAAATGAATGCAGTTTTAGTGTCCTAAAGAATGAATCAATCCAAAAATACGCAGCAAAATGCAATCAACTCAACTGCACAGATAGATAAGGGGACAAGATAGATACAGAAGAGTTTTCGCTAAGTTTTTCGCTTTCAAACGACTAAGAAAAATAGCTTCCACAAGTAGTACCCAAATTTGCTTTCACAAGGATAGGTTAAATGTTACCTCCCAATCAGGCATGCTCAACTGCAATCAAAAAATCAAACCGAAACGTTAACAGTATTGATTGATAACTGACCCCATTAATTCTTCGGGCTCCTTGCCAGCATTCTGAGCCAATGTCATCATAAGGGGGCGTCCGACCTGAAGATCCAGGGCTCGAATAATTCCATCCAGTGCTCGACGACAGGGAGCATAGTAACCTTCAAGACCGATCATTCGAGCTACTTCAGTTGTCAGCGGCTAAAGAACAAGGAAGTCAAAACACAGCAATAGCAGAACATGGTCGCCTTCTTCAGAATTTCATCAAAGTTTGATTAGCGCGTTTAAAATGTTCCAATCACATAAAAACTGACTGTCATCCCAATATTCGATACCTTACTGTGTTGCTGGTAACTAAATTTCTTGCAAATCGCACATTATAGCGAACATGACAATAAAAATTACAAATTTACAGGCAAACGGGGAATTATTTTGCAGCAAAAAGTTAAGTGCTTAGGAACCGTTTCCAGTTTATGAAGTTTATGATAGAAATCTATACAGTTGCATTACAACTGACCCACCTTGGTCAAAAACGTTTTCTTGACACGTAGGGTATTGCCCGAGGGGAGTACGCCAATGGTCCGCGGCATAGGCGGGGCACCATCTCGCTGCTGCAGCCCGTCCGCAATAACCAGCAGAGCCCGCAAGCCAATATTCATTCGTTCCGGATAGATGGTGCGAATGGGGCGTCCCACACTCAACAGGTCAAAGATAACCTCCCGAAAGGCAAAATCCAACCGTTCCTGGCCAATGAAATGAATAATTTTAACAAAAATATTCAACGGAGCATCACGTGGAACGATGTTTTTGCTGCCTCTGGGAAACAGACTGTTCACTATGCTCTGCAGACGACTGTGAGTGGCAGTGTTGCTTTCACATTTGATACGAATCACATAGACCCTAAAATATGCAAGAAAAACCCAAATATGGAACTATTCTCACGGAAACTGCACCAGTGCAAGATTACGAATAAAGCTAGGAGATCTCTGAATTCTACTTTCATTCTTTTCGGGTTTGAAGAGCTTTTAAAGTTATTAAGAGAAGTGTCAGTTAATTTTGAATAATAATGCGTAGTTTATACGTGGCATTATTGTAATTTACTTGACAGGAAATTAGTTTACAAAATTTACTAACCACACGAGATGGTAAAGGAAATTAGTTTACAAAATTTACTAACCACACGAGACGGTAGAGGGATTCCAGTGCCACACGAGACATTTTTGAATCCTTATGCTTTAGATTGGACAGGCACATTGTCAGAAAATAATGCCAATTTGAGAGGAAAAACTGTTTCTGACTGATACAAAGCAGACAGGTCAGCAGTGGAAAGAATGCCTGAAAAATAATAATCAAAACTGTTTCTGACTGATACAAAGCAGACAGGTCAGCAGTGGAAAGAATGCCTGAAAAATAATAATCTATAGTTTTAATAGAAGTGCGATGTCTATATTTGCAGCAACAGATTTCCATTTCCACATTACATCGAAATTTGAAAGAGAAATTAATGAACACCAGCATTAATTTCCTCCATCAGGTTTTAAAAATAAGTCCACCAGTCAAGTCGAAGACAGTGTGAGACAGAAATCAGCCAACAGATAAATATACGGCACTACATGAGTAGAAGGCTGCATATTTCTAGAGCTCACCAAACTATGTTTGCGTTTGTTAGCCATATCCAAAGTATGACCATACAACTGTTCCACAAACGTCTTAAGCACAGGAACGTTAACTTCAGTTTTCACACTCTAAAATAATAAATAATAAATCGATAATTCGTTATTAATTTCATTAGCCTATTTCACTAACTAACTAACTAACAAGGCATAAAAGAATAATACGAAAACAAAGGCATAACATTTTGATACATCGTTCTAGCAACCACAGACGTAGGCCAGCAAAATTCCAGCTTACAGCGGCAACTGGCAAAAGAATCTCAACAAATAGGGCAGCCAGGGCATGCTTAATTTCCTTATCTCGAGATCCAACTTCCAGGAAGAATGAAGCCAGCTCATGCAAGAAACCCACACAAGTTTCGAACTCTTCGATAGGAACCATCTGAAAAGCATAACAAAAATTATTAGAAAAACGACAAAACTACATATCGAATGGAATGGACATTATTTCTTTACACATCAAAATGGGATCGTTATCTATCACAATGTGAATACATATAGTCAAGCGGGAAAAAAACCCACTCGCCAATGCGGAAAAAAACCCACCCCCAGTGTGGGCTTACCGGTATGAGCTATCTAGGCCTTTAATAGCCTATCTTGAAGAGCATCCAAAATAACCCTGGAGGGTGTATTATGGTTGCTCCCACTGCTTCCCTGCAAATTTTTTGGCTTTGAAATTTTTGGAAATTTTGGTCCGACCAAGTGCCGAAATTTGGCGAACTTTGCCGGGCCACCCTGAACACTGGAAAGACTTAGACCAAAGCGGATTATATGCACCTGTAGGGCATCTGTTGCGCTTCATGATGATATATGCCACACTGCTCTGACCCCTCCGGTGCGACCTGGGGGTGACCTGGAGTTGGCGGGAAAAAAACCCACGGCGGGAAAAACCCACTTTTCAAAATTAAATTTTTTTCTAACCATTGACCGGAAAGGTCAAACCAATACATACATTTGTTTAATAGAGCCTATAGATTAAATTGGTATAGGTTTTACCTGGGTTAGTACTGTTATGGGTGGTCCAGGGGGTCTAAATCGGACACGGTGCCATTTCAAGCCAAAATTTCAATTTTGACCAAAAATGCTTATTTTTGCCTTAAAATCGGTCTAGTTTGGCTCTAAATACAAGAAAAACACGTTTTCTACAAGATAGGATGCTTAAACTGCCGAAAATAAACAATTTTAAAAAATTTCCAAAATTTGCCTGTTTATGTGTTAAAGATACAACATTTTCAAATGACCATATGACCTCAATTTTAATACAAAAACTAATATATTTTGATACAGTTGTACTAAAAACAACCCGCTCTTTCATTTGGAATGGTTAGAAATGCTCCTGGCAGCTTGCCAAAAATTTTTTGGGGTGGGTTTTTTCCCGCATATGGGTTTTTTTCCCGCATTGGGTTTTTTTCCCGCCAGTTTGGGACAATTTTTCTCGCACCCTACAGACACCCTACAGAGGTGTTCTATAGCTCATAAGAAAGCTTACGACTAGGCCTAGCTACCTGTATAATCAGCATTTCGATATGTCAAACCATTAAAAAGTTCTGGCCAAAAATCTGAAAAGTGGGTTTTTCCCCGCTTGACTATACCTATCTACAGAAACCATAAATCCATCCAACTCATGACTAGGAGCAATTTTGTGCGCAGTCGATACAAAACAACAAAACATCATAATCTAGCATCCATGATGTCACAAACTCACCTTCACACGAAAAAATTTCATTCCCATCAAAAGACTGACAATGTTTTGCGAAGTGTTGGCGGTCAATTCCTTTCCTCGCAGCTCCTGCAGTTCAGCAATGAATCGTTTGCGCACAGCATGAAACCTGCAAACGACAGTCAGAACAAAACTGTAGTTACGTAATTTAAATTCCAACAAAACAGGCATGCTGACATGATACTTTATCATTTAAACTTCAGCACTAAACACAACCAACTGCCCAAAAACAGAGCAGACACAGCAGCCGCAAAATGTGAACATGTAGCAAGCAGCATACCGAGACTGTGCCAAAGCTCCAATCACTTCAGCGTACAGGTCTGCTATTATATGGGCATTTGTGGCGGTAACACCAAGCTGACTTCTAGAAAAATGTGAAATTACAAAAACGAAATACGTACACTTGCATTTCTGTGATAAAACTTTAAGTTCTGAAACAGCAAAAGCTAAACACACATCACAACACATTTGGGTTAAGATACTAAGGCTAGGGACAGGGAGATCCAGCACGCAACAAACTGGCAGATCGGTTTATTATTATTTTGGAGGCATGAGCAACCCCAACTCTTAGTACGCAGAATCCAGAAATGTTTCTCATTCAACCAACCTTGGGGATGACAGAAAATTAACAAAACTCGACTCTGGCTTAAATATAAGTTTTTCAGCTAACAAATTTTGGTTAGTCTGAAACCAATTTGATAAAAAATCCGCTTACAAGTCTTTGTATCGGAATTGTTTAAAGGCCAGCTGTATAACATGCTGAACAAGATCATCGCAGCCCGGATGCAATGGCAACTAAAATAAAATGCACAAAATTACAACTCACTGGTGGTACGGTACACAAACCAATGTAACAGTGTGACAAAGAATTAACTATTTTAATCTGACTAAAACGGCTATAGCTCAGTTTCGGACAGATCAGCAAGTAATTTTCAAAACATAAAAACAAAAGTGTAATGTAAAAAATCAATCTACGCAATGTTAAGACGGAATGATCAAATAGTCTTAGTTCTACTGGAGGAACCCACTCGGCGACCTCCCCCATTCAAGATGGCCCCAATGAACCCCCCACCATACATCCCGACCTCCTCCTATAACATAAAAAATTGCTAATTTTTACCGTTTTCGAAATAAACAAAATTTTTAACGATATTTCCTCTATTTCAACTTTTGTAAAAATGTGCCCCCCCTTTTTCGTGAGCCCCATCGACGGAGGTGGGTACCTCCATAGTTTAGCCCCCAAATTTTGGGCTAAAAAGAAGCCAGATAGTAGCAAACAATAAGATGGTTACCAGCAATTTAATGCTTCAATCAAACCTGTTTAAGGACTTCAATTAGTGCCAGACAAAACAAGAAATCCACGGCCATCTGAAAACACAAAGCGCTGCTTGATGAGTACAGAACCAAGCCAACAAACTGGCAGCTTCTTTGTTATCAGTAAGTGCAGTTTCGTTTATGTATAGACTTTAGTTACAAGTCTTCATTGACCAATTCCAAGCATTGATCGTTTAGAAAGTAAATAAATTACCAGAAAATACTAAACCAATCCACCTACTCCTTTTCGTTCCAGCGCATGATCCCGATCCATTCTTACATCAGACCTTAAACAAACGATAAACACTGCAGGAAATTTAAGTTTACTGCAAACGTACACCCTAAGTACAAACAACAAACCAATAAGGCGCGCCAACCAAAATTTAAGTTTTTATTGGTGAAAGAGTGAGAGAGATTCTATCTGTCAGTTTCAAAACTCTCACTCTTGTTTACCGCCAGCACTAAAAATAGCAGGAGGAATTTCGGGGGGAATTCCCTCTCCCCTGGCTACGCGCTCTATCTACACAACACATGGGCGCATCAAGGGAAGGGGTTTTGGGGATTGAAACCCCCTTCTTTTAGGTTAAATTTTATCAATACAGTACTACAAAAACTGCAAATTTTTGTCGCCCCTTCAAAATCCCGGATACGCTCCTGCCGGACTCCTCAAGTTAGTCCCCACGTATCTCCTTCGACCTTCATATCGCTGCACAGAAAAGAACTATTATGGAGAGTAATATACCAGCCAGGACAAAACAGAACACCAACGAAATGGTAACTAACGTTTTATTTAAAGGAACTTTACTGATGGAATCCTGCTTCACAGTTTGCATTTTCTGTGCCATAGCCTGGCTAACCAGCCAATGCTGATGCTCGTGCCAGGCAAAAAGAGCACGCAGCATGGACGGAAGACAGTTCTCGGCAACACTGCTCAATGCAGACAATATCTAAATAGAAAAAAGCAACAGGCTGCAGAAAAAATTCGTCACAAATTGTACAGTACAATTCAACAAACATCATGGTATACAACAGGGGCGCAGCCAGGGGGCATGCGGGGCATGCGGCCGCATGCCCCGTCAGGATTTGGAAATCAGAAAAACTACTCCGACGAAGAAACCAAAAGAAAACCAAACTAGAAGCAAACATTTCGCAACTTAGCTGATAATTTTATTATATTCCTTTGAGTGTGT
>JASAND010016571.1:0-30304 GCA_030248195.1 Trissonchulus latispiculum | reverse complement strand
ATAAAAGCTATAAACGCATTTAGCGTCGAATTAATGCAGTTTTTAAGAGTTTTAAACAACGTTAAGAATCTTAAGCTCGAGTTTAAATTGCGTGCTCTCTCTGTGGTGTAAGAGTATGAATAAATAAGCGACGAAAAATAGATACGCCGGGGGTCTGGGGGGCGCAGCCCCCCAGAAGTTGAAGAAAATTTTAAATTTCGGAGTAAATTTGCTCTTACAACTTTGACTTCTTTGCGTTGAACAGTTTAATAGTTATGCCAATATTTGGTTAGACAAATAGAGTTACTATTCCCTTGATTGAACACAAGATTTTAATATATATACTATATCAAATCAAATAGAAAGAAAAGCATCGCATGGTATATACAACGTTGACTTAGGCAGAAAGTATAATCAACTGTAGACGCAAGGAGAATCGAGGAGATATACATGCGGGGGGGTCTGGGGGGCGGCCCCCCAGAAGAAGCCAGAGCCTAAACTACGGTAAATTGTCTCAAGAAATTAATTTAGAGCACTCTAGAAATTCCTACTACCGAATTTTTCGGCTGCGTATTTTTGTTTTTGACTGCGTATTTTTAAGCTCGACTGCGTAAATACGCAGTATTTTACGCAAAAAAAACCGTGAGAGAAGTAGAGGTGGGGTGTTTGGGAAAAATTATTGCAGAAAAAGCTGGTTTTTCTGTTTTTTCCGAAAGCCAAAAGGTTTAACAGAAGAATGGACACTAAAGATAGCCTAGCACTGCACCACCTAACAACAAGCACAAAGTATTCCTTCTTATTCTACTGATAATTCCCGGCCATCGAGAGGTCCACGAAGACAGACTTGACGACGTAGCAAAGTGTTTTCCAAGCTTGACTAAACATTTTCAAATCATTTGATTTATAACTGGGCGCTCGCGTTGGGGCAGGTACGTAATGTTCATTTCACGTGTTTTGTGAAAGTCAGTGTCCACCAACGCAGTCATGGGGACTCATAAGAGAAACTTACCGACAATCTAAGTACATATATATATACGTACGAATATACATAAGAATGATAATAGTTTCGAAATTTCTATTTTTCTTGCTAATGCTATATATATAATATTCTTGATTTCTACGACACACATACGTATAAGTATGTAAGCTATGTCGTTTAAATACGCTGTACCGAACTGACCAAATGCTAACAGTTGACTCTTTTATTCTATTTGCTCGGGGTTCAATTGTTTCAGCGGAACCAGGAACCACGCCAGACATTCTGCAGCTGCTCTAAACATGAAATAAACTTTTGATTATGCCACCGTCGACGCCATGCACTTTTCTAGTGGGGCCCACATCTTCTCTTGGAGTAACCTCCCCCACCCACTTTTTGAATGTTCTCCTTACTAGATTACTGGGCTATTGTCATTTTAGTCGCCGAGTAGATTCCCTATTCGGCGCCCAAAGCTGAGTTCTGTCACCTATTAGTGCGCTTTTACCTAGTCCTCTTGTCATTTACAACCTGCCCCTATATATATATATATATATATATATATATATATATATACCTTACCTTCTTCTTGGATACCTTCTTGGATTAGACATCGAGATTCGATGATAATAAATGGCGGTTGGCAGCACCACGGAATGTCTGCTGTTCAAACGCAACTGCCACGACAGCTTCGGACGCGAGAATTCCAGGCACAGGTAATTGCCGGAATAAAACTGCGCCTGTGATGCTCAGTCCGACATCTGGGAGGCTGACGGGCTGCTGAGTTACGGACGGCCCTGGTGGATCTCCGTCTAACAGGGTCCATTGGAAGAGGAATGACTCTGTGGACTGGTAATGATGGGTTCATTATCGCTTGGCGATAAATGGAAAGTGCGCCCACGAGGCGTCTGACTTTTAGTTCATCCAGCGGTAAGTCAGGAAAAAGTCTCTGGGCTTTACGGTTGATTTGGTCTAGAGCTGAAAGTGCATAAGTGGGAGCATTAGGGAGGAGCGGTAGGCAGTATTCAAATAGTGGCTGCACTGCCGACTGGAAGAGATGGTGGAGAGCTGGTGGATTTAGAAATGCTCGAGAACGCCTTAGCATTCCTAGTAAACGTCCAGCGGTGGCCGCTTTGCCCATTACGTGAGGGCCCCAAGATAGATTTTGGGTGTACGTGAAGTCCCAACAGCTTCAGTTTGTCAGACTGGGATATAGGTTCAGCCCCAAAGTGAATTTGGGGAGCAGAGAGTCTATCCGTTTTCTGGAGACCAGGAGAGACTGAGTTTTTGATGGATTAAATTTCATTTTCCATTTGGCCGCCCAATGAGCAGCAACAATTAAGTCAGCTTCCAAGAGAGTGTAGATGGTTTCGCGATCGCATCCAGATGGGATTTCCTGGTACAGGGTTGTGTCATCAGCATACACTAAACAGGAACATCCGAATTGTTCGGGCAAGTCGTTGATATAGAGTAGNAAGAGCGTAGGTCCGAGAAGGGACCCTTGCGGGACGCCGGCTAGGATGGGATTGGGGGCAGATAGGTTACCATCAACCATCACCCGTTGATGCCGGCCCGTCAAATAGTCAGAGCACCAGTTCAAGAAACGTTTAGACGGACCATAGCAGGACAGTTTGTGCCGAAGTCCCCTGTGCCAGACAGTATCAAAGCTGCTGAGAGGTCCAGGGAGACAATCTGAACCTCATTACCCCTGTCCAGGGCACCAGAGCAATAATCCATTAACAGGAGGTTACACTGAGCCGTAGACCTTCCCTTGCTGAAGCCATACTGACAGTCAGAAAGTAGATGATTGTTCTCGAGATGTTTCACGAGATGGTAATTTAAATACTGTTCCATAACCTTGAGACACACGAAAGTAATGCCACCGGGCGATAGTTAGCTGGATCCGTACGCGAACCCTTCGCAAATACTGGGGTGACTTGGGCCGTTTTCCATTCAGTAGGGACTACTCCAGTTCTGAATGATTTATTGAAGCAAGGACCCCTTGAACCCCCCTGGGTGCGGCCTTGTATATACGTACAGTACGTATATACACGCATAATAACGTCCTCTGAGAAAACCGCCGGCTTTGGAACGGGCGCTGCTGTAATTTATGTACTACTATATATTTTCTAGCCATGTTTGGTTTTTCAGAGCTCTTATAACCATTGGTATATCAATATACCTCATTTTGGACGAGCTATATATATATGTAACTTGCATACGTGTATCTGATTCATGCTTTTATTGTGACCAAATCTACACGTCCATTGTAATAGTGGATTGTACGATAAATTACTTTCAAGTCTTCTCTCCAGTAGATTTCGGATAATGCCACGAGCTGCGGAGCCAAGACCGAATGTGGTACGCTCTGAGGTCTTGGCCAAACTGGCTGGAAATCTTCTGGACTGCCGTTCAACTGTCAACATTGATGGACTTTTGGTTTGTTGTTGGTTCTTTGGGTTATTCCTGTTTCTATTTTTAGTTTGCGCTTTAGATTAGCTTACTGCTGGGTTTTTACTTTGGGAGGGGGGAGGGTGGAAGGCGCACCCGCTTTCTGGGTCCCCCCACTCGTTCCCCTCCCCACTTTTTTGGGGTCTTCCCCCACTCACCCTAAACTGCCTAGAAATTGCCAACTTTGTAGGATTTGTGGTCAAAAATCGTCTTTTTCGGTGCTAAAACGTCATTTTTGAGCACGTATAAACTTAGTTTTAGCAGTTATTTTTGCCTAGGAAAACCCCAGTACGGTAGGTAAATGTTTCTGGGTCTATTTAGGCAAAAATAAGCGGTGGGGGGGATAAAATGGGCTAAAAATGCTAAAATTCAATATACGTATATATAGCTTTGTTATATATAATTAAGCAAAAAATAGCTTTGCTATAATTACGCTAAAAAGTGCTCAAAAATTAAGTTTTAGTACCAAAATAAACGATTTTTGACCAAAAAATTCCGGGGTATATATGTCGTAGTAATTTCTGTATTCAGTAAATACTGTATTTACTGGCCGATTTCAGTAAATACGGTATTTACTAGTAAGAATGGTATTTTCTTTAAACTTCCTATCTTTACACGTAAATACCATTTTTACTGAAACTCGTCCAGTAAATACTGTATTTTCTAGTAAATTCTGTATTTTGTCTTAAACGCCTTTGTCTTTGTGTGTGGCTAGGGGTTCAAAGGGCATGCCGACGTCATATTTAAAGCCAAAACACAGGTCATACATTATCACAATATTTGCAAAGGGGGTACATGAAGATAAACTCCAGACGTTAAAAATATTGGTTTACAAGACTAAGAAATTGTTTTAATTTTAACACAGTTTTTAAAATCAGAACAGACATGTATGTATTACATAATCATAATGAATTACGATTAATTAAAAGTTAATACGTTACTTAATGGTTTTAATCTTACTTAGTTTTCGTAATGTAAAACACGAATGGTACTTTAAAACTTTAAGTAAACTTATAGTGTATCTTAAATTCTGTATAAAATACCAATTTTATGAGAAAATACAGAAAACGTACATGTATAATACATGTATCTGTTTTGATTTTAAAAACAGTGTTAAAATTAAAACGATTTCTTAATTTTGTAAACTAATATTTTTAACGTGTGGAGTTTGTCTTCATGCACCCCCTTTGCACATATTGTGATAATGTATGACCTATCATTTGGCTTTAAATATGACGTCGGCATGCCCTTTGAACCCCTAGCCACACACAAAGACAAAGGCGTTTAAGACAAAATACAGAATTTACTAGAAAATACAGTATTTACTGGATGAGTTTCAGTAAAAATGGTATTTACGTGTAAAGATAGGGAGTTTAAAGAAAATACCATTCTTACTAGTAAATACCGTATTTACTGAAATCGTCCAGTAAATACAGTATTTACTGAATACAGAAATTACTACGACATATATATACGCCAGAAAATTTTTGAAAATTTTGACCAAAACTCATAAAAATTTGGCAATTTCTAGGCGCCTTCGGATGAGTGGGTGCGGTGAGGCCCAAAAAGGGGTAGAGTTACGGATGCATGTAAGTAGCTGTGTATACAGTTCTTTGTATTCCTTTTCAGTAAATGTTTTACTGCGTGACCATAATCTTTACTGAATAAACCAATTGTGAGTGGGGGCGCCTTCTCCACTAAATTAAACCCAGTGTTCATGCGTATGCTCAATTGGGGTCCATAAATTTAGGACCACACTTCCAGGAGTTGTCTGACATGAACTGTTATACGTACATAAGATACACGTGCATAATATATACGTACAGTACAGCTCTTTAAAGACTTTATCGTGAAGCTGATCATTTCGCTAACTTCGCGAAAGGTACGTAACTGTTCCCGCCAACTTTGGCGAACTTCGCAAAGATTTTTCACAAAAATCTTAACTTTGACGCTTAGTTCCGCTATGTAGTTTTCCATGAATTATCTCGTAAATTCAATTTTTTGTGAAATGTCTACGAAGTTCGCCAAATCTTACGAAAATGGCTTCCTTTCGAGAAGTTCGCGTAAAAGGTGAACTTAGCGAATGATAAATAATGTTTGGCTGTACTGTATACTGTTAAGCCGCTTTGGCACTTGCTTCTTTGTATGTCCTTGCCTGGTATATACGTTGTTAGTTCTTGATTTATGTATTTTATATTTTTCGATCTGCTGACTAGTTTTGGTTGCCATTTTAGGATGGAATTGAGGCCTTTGTAGCAGACTGTGATTATCCTGCCTTACGAAAGATTAGAAATATTGACAACTTTCTGTCGCGATGTAAGTTTTCCGTATTTTTCTGTACGTACGTACGTATATATATTATGTGTGTGCAGCACTGTTTTTGTGTTTTTATTGTGTTTTCGCACACCTTTTTAAAAACAAATTTTAAAAAACACTAAAAAGCACACTCAAATTTTCACCTGAAGGAGCAAATTTTTATTGATTTTAAGCATAATTTTAAAGATTTCCCAAAACATTTTCCGCATTCGTCACAAATCATCTATCTGTGTTTTTATGTTTGTTTTCGTCTGGGCATTAGTTGTCGTGTAGCCTTCATTATTCTAAGCAACGCTACCATTCGGGACTGATAGGTATATATATTATTCTACGAAATTGTTTACAAATTCAAGAAACGACGGGAATAAAATATACTGACGGAAAGTAAATGTTTTGAAGGATTTCAGACCAAAAGTTTCACATAATTTCAAAAAATTCTCAGCGTCTGGGGGCCCCACCCCACCCCCCAGACCCCCCGTTGTAGCGCAAACAACGCCTTCAACACAAATATTTAACGTTCAGAACATTGAATTATCGTTTATAAAGACTAAGCAAGCAATATATGTTTTGTATTTCTTCTGTAACACGCGAAAAATGCTAAACATAATTATAAATGCTGTAAAAACACACATTTTCTTAAAAAACACTAAAAAGCACAGGTAAAATTTTGAACAAACCCTGCTATGCAATTATAGCTGTGGAGCTAACAGCCGGCTAGGTATCAGAAGTAAGCTTTAAACGAGGACCATTTTTGGCTCTCTGTCTCTACGAGAATTTATTTTAGTTGGAGTGAGAGCACCGTTATATATATAGTCAGGGGGGGGGGGGGAAAAAAAACATGGATAGGGAAGCAAGCCTCCAACTTTTTCTTCGTTTGGATTTGAATCGGTTTGAGTATACCGTTTTGTACCGTGGGCAAATACCTATCCAATCGTATATTCAAACTTCTCTTATACCTCACTCAGCTTTGGCAGTAACAGGATTTGTCCATGTTTTTTTACCCGCAAATCGGGGAAAAAACATGGTGCGGGGAAAAACATGGCACGGATTTCTACCAACCAACCATTTAGAGTGGTTTAAAAGCATTGTTTCAGCTGTTTTTAGCGTGCAAAACTACCTAGGCACCAACCTCACAGCAAGCTTAAAACCCGAGTTTTTGGTCAAAATGCTAAATCCGCCGTACTTAACCTGTTTGGGCATGAAACCTGCTGGGAACTGGCCATAATATGCAGAATATCACTAGAAACAAGTTAGTTGTGCTAAAAATTGCAATATTCCATCATTTTTTAAGTTTTTTCAAAATTTTCATTTTTACCATAGAAACTTACGAAACCTGGCATGTTGATGCTGCAAATCAACTTTTCGAGCTAGAAGCTTCAAAAATGCTCAAAGTTGGTATATTTTAAGGTTTTTAGTGGTTTTAAAGCATTCTCTTTCCTATAGAAGCATTAGTTACGCCTTCCTGAAGCATACGCAAAAATTTTAAAATTTGGTCACCATGTTTTCCCCCGCTCTAGTGGACCCAATGTGGGGAAAAAACATGGCCAAATTTTTTTTACTGGGTGTACGCAGGGGAAAACCACTATTGCCATGTGATAGAGCAAGTCAAATTATGCCCGCATGCCAATTTATAGTAGCCAGAGTTTGATAGTTGGTTAGATATAGACTTGCAAACTTTCGAAAATCCTTAGCATTTTGGCCAATTTTGGGACGTCAACTTTGGTCAAGTACTCTACTTACAGAATCAAACTTAGAAACCAATCTGGTACTGTAGGGTATACTTCTAGACTTGCTCTTTCTAATGGGCTATACTAGGCAGCTGCAACTGCTATGGTTGGGGAGTAGGCGACCATGTTTTTTCCCTTCTTTTCCGTCATGTTCCCCCCCCTGACTATATATATACAGAGTTACGATTCATGAAATCAAAAACGTGTTTGTTTGGGAAGGTTTGCCTGTCCAGTATATATAGCTCAAAACAAAGTTAATTTTTTTTGCGAAGCTCGCAAACTCTGCGAACTTTGCGAAGCAAGCGAAATTTCGCTAACTTGAGAGAAGTTAGCGAACTTCGCGAAATCGTGAGCTAGCTAATTTGTGGGGTTTTCTCCATATCAACCAAAAATTGGCAAAAACTTTATAATATAATTTGGCGATCAAACAAGGCGATCCAATATATGCGATCACTGTGCACAATGATACTGTATGTCACAGCTGTATAGTCGTACAGGTCAATGGTTACTATCTACATTAAGCTTTGCTCTTTTGTGTTAAATTGGACTCAAGATTTCTGCTTTTGCCAAATTCGTCAAGATTTTAGCGAATTTCGCGTGAATTTTAACGAAGTTCGCCAAGTTCACGAAGATTTTAACGAAATTCCTTCAAACTTCGTTCTTCGCTAAAATCTTGACGCATTTCGCGAAATTATGCGAACTTCGCTAAAGGAAGGAACCAAAACCTGAATCTAAATTAGATTTTAAAAATATCCTGTCAGTTTTTGGTGCATATATACGGAGTAAATCCCTCAGATTAACTGGCTAGCTAATTCGCGAACTTCCCAATTTAGCAAAATTTCGCTTGCTTCGCGAGGTTCGAGGCGTTTGCGCGCTTCGCAAAAAATTACCTTTGTTTTGAGCTAGCTTGCTAGCTAACTTTTATAGCGCGCCTCAAAATAGTTCTAATCGCAAACCGTTTATCAGTCTTTGGGAACTTAGTTAAATGGTAAAGTTGTGTATATAACATATTCGCCATTGTTTGCAGCATAATACATGCAGAATATATTTGAGCCTAGTGTGTGTGTCGTGTGCTGTCGCTGCGTTGTTTCTTCCTTCCCCTCTTTTACTTTTGCTATGGGAAAATAATTTTTTAATTAAGTAAATGTTAGCTTCTATGCAACTTGGTGAATATACGTACTCAGCACATACTTATATATTCAGCACCGCAACGTCTATGCTTGCACAGCTGTTTTAAGCTTTTGCGCCAACTTTTACACCCACTGGAAAGCTTTGATTTCAAACTTAATTTTAGCGCTCTGCGCTTTGTATGGCGCACGCCCCATAGTTTTCTTATTAGTTGCGTTGAGTTACAGCGCTCTTTTACATACCATTGTTGCTTTATATATACCTCTTGTTTGAGTTTGGAAACACGTTACCTTTGCAATGTTTTGTGCTTGATTATATACTAACGTGAATGTTTGTTTTGTTTCCATAAAAGAGATTTCTTGAAGCTGTCAACAGCAGCTAGGCTCTGCCTAGTTTTTTATTCTGAGCAAATTTTTCCGTTTTAGTTTGCGAGTTATTCATTCGGTAAGGTTGAATTAAAATTACACTGCAGTATATATGATAAACATATCGTACTCTTAAAAACTGATTCTTTGAGTTTCTTTGAGGTTCCAAATATGCGTAACGAACGGAAGCTTAACGGTCCGCTTTGTCGGTCTAGCTCTTTGTCAAATTTAATTTTAAAATTTGAAAATCTTTGCACCAAAACAGTTGATCCGCCAGTAAATTCACCAACGTCCAAAGTTTCTAACAAAAGTAAGTTTTTTCTCTGGTGACATGGCTTTTTATATACAGTTGATTAGTTTTTCGGCTTTGAAGAGTTTATAGAAAATTAACGTACCAAGCGCCCACGAACTGTCTAGAAGGGAATAACGAGGTCTCCTGAATCCTGTTATAAAGACTTTTTGAAGTTTAGCTGGTAACAGTTCCTAACTTTGGAGAAAGATTAGTGTGGTGGACAGCACTCCTAGGTTAGGAGAATCTTTTGACAACTAAATTCTTCCCTAAATGACCTCGTAGATTGATGTGGGGAACGCTCGTAGCTTTAGGAGCATTTTTGCAACTCACCCTGGATGCCTATCGCATATGGCAACATGTCATTATGAATCAATCGGGTCAACTCAATTGATTAAACAAAATGTTCAGAAAATTTCTTGAGCTATCTTGATTTTCAATTTTGTTGTTTTTTGAAAATGAAAAATTGGAAGCTCTAAGTTTATGAACAAAATGGAAAGCTTTTCGTGGTAGTCCTGGTGTTAGTGTTATAACGTATTTTGGAGTGAACCAGCCCCCCCTCCTAAACATTGAAATAAACGACACGAGCTACTATGATGTTCAATTAGCTTTCAGTGAATTTTCTAATTTTTTCTAGTTTTTCATTTTTGTGATTTTTCAGATAAAGGTGCTGCCTCAGATCTCAGCAATGCTCGAATGCGTGCCTCAGACTATCATCTGATCAAAGTGATCGGGCGTGGTGCTTTCGGGGAAGTCCAGTTGGTTAGAAATCGGCATAACCAGAAAGTTTATGCCATGAAACTGCTGAATAAGTTTGAAATGGTACGTATGTATGTATACATGGCGTGTCTTTCAAGGTCCGCTTAGTTGTTCAGGCTTTCTTATTGAGATGTGAAAATAAATTGCATTAGATTTATATAGGTTAGATTTTTCCGAATTTTTATGGCTTTGGGAATTTTAATGAAAATGGATAGTTTTTCAGATTAAACGTGCAGATTCTGCCTTCTTCTGGGAAGAACGAGACATTATGGCCTACGCTGACTCGGAGTGGATTGTTAAGGTTAGTATGCACATATGGGGAAAAATCAATAATTGTTTTAACTAAAACAATTAGAGATTATATATTTCCCTTTCAGTTTGTTTTGTAGGTTCTTCCGCTCTTTGTAGTTTTTTGTAACGATAGTCACCTTCTTTCTACATACCTTAATTCTGCGTGCAAATCGGCCTCCCGTTTTTCTGTTGCAGCTTCACTATGCCTTTCAAGATCACAAGAATCTCTACATGGTGATGGAATATATGCCGGGCGGTGATCTGGTAAACCTCATGTCCAACTATGATGTCCCTGAGAAGTGGGCCCAGTTCTATACAGCTGAGGTGGTCCTCGCCCTAGACGCCATACACTCGATGGGATACATTCATAGGTGATTGCTTACATAGGACCTTGCTTATTTCGTCCATTTAGCAGGAAATACTTTGTACATGCATATATATGTATAACATGTATATGGGCAGTAGCGTAGGTACAAAAAATTTTTAGGGGAGGCGGTTTTGATCGAGGACTTTAGAGGGGGGGGGGTAAATTTTTTAATTTTTTTGCACAACAATAGCGCGCCCAGTACACATTATACTGCAAATAGTCCTATTACCTTAAAGGCTTCCCACGGTTCATACGTATTCTCGATTTGTCACAACTAAAAGAGGTATCCTGAAATCCAAATTGGGGGTCTGATCGCCCCCTAGAAGTTGAGCAAATTTTTAAATTTCGCAATAAAAACGCTATTGAAAGATTCGATTTTTCACATTGAATATATGTATCAAGTATCTAAAAACGTTTGCAACTACATTTGCTGTTTTCTGCTTTAACTGTCTTGTCCGAAAATTCAAGCTAAGATGCTCCCATTAAAAACTGGGTGAATTTTACCTGCCTACCTACCTAAAAACTGGGGATTCTGCTGATTATATCAATCAATCGTATCAAGACTGATGGTGTTGGTATTAACGCAGGAGACTGAGATGCCAACCTCCGTGGGAAATCCGATGGACACTGACCCCATCAAATGGAGATCCCCACAGGTGTCCCCTGGCATCCATCTGGTCAACGGCGCAAATGGGCTCTGTTCCCGGGGGCATGGCGTAGCCATGTCGAATTACACTGATGCCATCCAAGTGCTTAAATTATGCTACCGAGTGGTTGTTTTTTCCTCTTCCTCATTCTTACCTATTCCGGCTTTTCTGAATGATGTGCTGCTGGCTTGCGAACTACGAAGACCTGTGCTGGACTGTGGATGGTTGATGTGCCTCATATAGCCATCCAGGCTGACGAGCCCGCAAATCACAACAACGTATTAACGGAGATAACAAAACTATAAAGCAACTATACAAACATTTAACAGACATGAAAACTAATAATGTGGATACGCCCCCTCCGTATCTACGCTAGTATATATGGGTGTGTCGTTTTACATCTTTGTTTTCTATCGTAGTTCACAGGCACAATACATGAGGTCACTTGTTTGCGACACGCCAAAATTCTTAACAGATATTAAAGAATTTTCTTTTGCTATTGTAGTTGTCGATACATGGAATTCACTTTTGGAGTCCATAGTAATGAACACAACTGCCTGAGTTTAAAGAGGGTCTAAGGCAAAATAAATTTTGTTGAAAATTTTTCTTTGGGATACAAATGATTTATGTTGTGATTTACTATAACCACATGAGACAAAGCCAAGTTAAATTACTGTTCTCGTTTATAATGTGTTCCATTTCATTGAACCTAAATTTGGATCGAAAGCATATATACATTAACAAGGGTAAAGATTCTTGAGGGGTCCTTACCTGTTTTTGCCGAAATTTTGCATGCCCTTGTACCTTATCATTTGAGCTTTTTCTAGGCGGAAAAAGTGGGGGGGAGCCCCCCCCCCACTAGTGGGGGGGACCCAAAAGTGGGGGGGGTCCAAAGTGGGCTAAAATCGCTAAAAATGCAGTAAAAATAGCCTGTTTTCTACATATACTGCTATTTCTATGCTAAAAAGTGCTCAAAAATCGAGTTTGAGTACCAAAATAGACGATTTTTGACAAAAAATTCCGGCGACGCCGGAAAATTTTTGAAAATTTTGACCAAATATCCTTAAAATTTGGCATTTTCTGAGCACCTTATGGTGAGTGGGGGGGGGGGAAGCCCAAAAAAGTGGGGGTGGGGTCGAGTGGGGGGGACCCGAAAAGGGGGGGGGGGGGCGCCCCCCCCCAGTAAAAAAAGCCCTGTATCATTGTGGTTAAGGTACAAGCAGATATTTTTTGGAAAGTGCAATTTTTGCATTTTTAAGCGAATTTAGCACTAAGTTAGCTATTTTTAAGCCGTTTTAGAGCAAAACAAGCACTTTTTCGCAATTTCTGGGAAAATGTTTCCAAATTTTAAGAAATTTTGACTAGTGTTGGCCAAAATTGGCACAAATTTTTAGTTTGGCTTGTTTTACCTGGCACTGTTCCCTGCCCGTTGGCCGTGATTTTGCTATCCCTTGCACCGAACCGTGCGCGTGGTTTGGGGTTCCGGCCCCCCCCCCGGGAATTTTCGGGAGAGAAGACAAAAATAGAGCTATCTATTTTCAGTGCATCAAATTAAAATATTAAAAAATTTTCGCGCCTACGGAGCTAATATATCTCAATTTTTAAAGTTTTCGTCGCCTGCGGCGCTTTTCTATCTTAATTTTAAAATATTTCGTGCCTGCGATTGTTTCAATTTTCAAAATTTTGCGAAGGCGGCACTTATATATATGTAGCTTACCGTATTATACCAAAAAATTTCTCAACTTTTATTAATATCTTTTTAAAGGTTTTCATTACGGATTTTTTCGTTATTTCAAAAATTTCTCAATTTCTGGGGGAGGTCCGCCCTCCAGACCCCCCCCCCCAATGGGTTATATATTGACTATTCACAAATTGCGTCACTTGTACTGCAGAAACACTGAGCTGTTGGAAATGGTTGCCGCCTCCCCGCCCATACCGTATTAGCGCGTTTGGCGCAAGCAACAAATTTTTGGCTCGACCGACCCCCCCCCTTTCAAAATCCTGGGTGCGCCCCTGCACCGAACCTCCAGTTTTTGAGACTCCCCATACCCGCCTTGTTAAAGTGTGCTCGAAGTATCCTCTGAAATGTCACTGCAGTTTGGGAACGAACTAAACCTTAAGCTGGACTAGATTGTGCTTGAGTGGCTCAATCGGTGGAGCTTTGTTGTAATTAACTGAAGGTTGTGGGTTCGATCCCCACCTCAGTGCCGAATTTTTCGGATCTAAAAGTTGATGTAGTCGTAGTGACTGTTGCCAGGAAAAGATGAAGTACAATTGATTTGAGCATAAAAGTTTGTGCCAGTGTTATCAGTCGGAGCAACCTGGCCATTAATTTACCGAAATGAGCCTGCTGTAACGCAAATAATGTGTACTATATTATTATGCACTGTCTTTGTTGACATCATAATTTTTCTTCTATTTTTGCGTTATTTTTATCACTATATTTATTATATTTTGTTTCAGGGACGTTAAGCCTGACAACATGCTAATCAGTGCCTCAGGTCATGTGAAGTTGGCCGATTTTGGAACCTGTGTTAAAATGGGAAAGGTCAGGCTTGCTTCTGAGAATCATTTTCACAGGATCAGTTTTTTGATGAAAACTTTAATTAAAATTAAGAAAACGTGCAATTTTTAATTTAAGTTCAGTTGACTTTACAGTATTTTATTGGATCTAATCTGTTGCTTACAAATACCAGTTTAAGGTGGTGATTCCTTTTGGGCACATACTGTTGGTTGACGGCAGAAATCAAGATGAAACTCTAAAATAAGATGTTTCAGCGTTCTAACACCATCCGTTCTAAAATGCTGGGTGCGGGCCTTCACTCTGTAAACCAGATTTTAAATTACTTAATAGTTCAGTAACTTTGTTGCAGAACATTGTTGAACAGCTGTTTAAGCACTGTTGTTTAATTCAAAATTATTTGTTCATGTTCATTACCTTTTGTTGCATTCTTTTCTATATTTTCAGGACGGATTTGTACGGTGCACTACTGCCGTGGGTACTCCTGACTATATTAGTAAGTGTAGCACGGTTAGACCTAAGTTTTGCCAGTGTTCTGAAATTGTATATACACAGTTTTAAATTTGGGAAATGAAGAAATGAAATTCAAACAGTTTCTGGCTCCTGATTAGTGTCCATCTAAACCGCTGTCGTGTTCAGTTTCATTGGATAGGCGATGTCTTATACGAATCATTTTGCTTCTCAACAAGATCGTGTCTCTGCTATCATTTTTGACGACCGCCCAAATGCGTCTGGTTGACGTTCAAGCTGTCAATCATTTTGAGAAATTTAGTTTAAACTGTGGATCAGTCTCTCTCGCTACCTTCACTGGATTTCGGGTTCGCCTCTGAGTGATTTCTACTTACGCAATTGTCTTATAACACTGCCTGTTTAAGTAAAATAATCCTGTGTTTTTGTTCCCTTTCCTTTATTTTTCTTTTTCTTCTCTTGTTTTTTTCCAGGTCCCGAAGTCTTGAAAAGTCAGGGCGGAGAGGGCGTCTATGGACGTGAATGTGACTGGTGGTCTGTGGGTGTCTTCATCTATGAAATGTTGATTGGTACGTTTGGGGTGTGGGGTTGGGATTTTAGTTAAAGAGGGGAGGGGGGTGGTTTGGTGTTTTTGCAAATTCCTTTTCTTTTGAACAGATCAAGGGGGCAATTTTAGCAGCTTTTCAGTGCAGATAGTGTAAAAAATTGAATAACCTTTTGCACACTTTTGGCTTGGGATCAAGGACCAGTTGCTGTAAATAAGTGAGTCTTCAAGGCTGAACTTCCCAGAGAAATTGAAAATTTTTGAACAATGCGTAAAATGATTTCCCGCATCCTGACAAAAACCCTAACCTCCCCCCTTTCAAAATCCTGGGTGCGCCACTGGGCGTGGGCATACTCTTTGGGTATTTTTAGCTTGGAGTAGTGAGTGCTATATAAATTGCTGTGATGCCTTCACCATCATAGTAGAAATGTACTGAGAAGGAAGATAAAACGTAATAGATTAAAAATTTTCATTTTTATATTAATAAAAATTTTCATTTTTATATTAAAATTAAAGTAAAAGTATTGTTTCCTTTCTACTTTTTCAGGCGAAACTCCCTTCTATGCCGACTCCCTGGTGGCAACCTACAGTAAGATTATGAATCACAATAGTTCCCTTGCCTTTCCCGATGATGTGGAAATTTCCGACAGTGCCAAAGATATTATCTGTAAATTCCTATCCGAAAGGTACGTACTATGTTAGCTACGATATGTACTTGTATGTATGTATGTACGTATGTATATACGTATGTATGTGTATGTGTTTGGTAAGAAATTTATGTTCTAGCTTTGTCCCTTAATTTTGTCGCTATTTTGATTGCTTTTATATGGTTTAGAAGAGATTAAAATAGTTTTCAACACACTTTCCATCCCTTCTATCCAGCACTGTTAGCTTTACAGCAATATTGAAATGTGGAAATACGTAGATTACTTGTTTTTTTCTTTTCTATAAACGCATGTTGAATGAATTGAATATTTATTTTTTTCATTATTTTCGACTTATACTGACCTCTTTTTAGGACGGTTCGTCTGGGTCGTGAAGGCGTCCACGAAATTAAGGAACATCCTTTCTTTAGAACCGACGTTTTCAGCTGGGAGACGATAAGAAATTGTAAGTATACGTATATCAGAATTAATTAGTTACTGATAATTATTAGATTTTAAATTGAGGTTTAGCTAAGCTTTTTAATTTTCAATTTTGGGTCATCAACCATTAACAATTTTTAACTTCTGGATGGTGGAGGAGTCCTTAGGATTTCGCTTTTCTTCCTCTGTTGGTTGGCTCAGATGCGCTTTAGTTGACCACAAAATGTAGTGTTAGTTTTGTTCTATTTTCTGTTTTCTTCTGTTTTTACTTTTTCTTTTTTCTTTTTTTAGGTCGCCCCCCAGTGGTTCCTGACCTGGCCAGTGACGATGATACGAGTCATTTTGATGAGATTGAACACGACAGTGCCCCTCAGGAAAGCTTCCAAGTCCCGATTGCCTTCACTGGGAACCAACTACCCTTTATTGGCTTCACCTATTCCCGGCAGCAGGAGATGTAAGGCGGAAAAAGTGGGGGGAGGGGGAGGGATATTTTTGATATTTTTTGTAAATTTTCTTCCAAATAAACATTCATAGGCTGTTATTTTTAGTCCGTATTGTGACTTTAATTTTGGGGTTTTTAGATAATAATGAAATTTAAATTTATACAATTTTATTACCAAGTCTTTGCAATTTGTTTGTTAGGTGGGTGTTTGTTATTTTTTGGGTGAAAAGCGGGGTCGTGTAAGGTTCTCTTTGGGAGTATGTTATTATTGTGTTTTTAACTGAACACGTTTTTGATTAATTATGACTTGACAACCCCCCACCCTTTCCCAATTATCAGACGAAGGACACCTGATTTTTGAATCGGTTGGATATATTCAGATCAACAGTTTCGTATCAGTTAAGAAGTGCTACTACAGCTCAGTGTTAACTATGGTTGGCGATATTTGGTTTCTTGACTGATTTTGCTTCTTTCTGTTTCTGTTTTGCAAGAAACCCTGCGAATGTTTATCATCAGATTTTTGCTGATTTGATTTTTCTATTTTTTATTATTTTGACTTCCAGACCTCTTCAACTGTCAAATGGTAGTCGGTCTTCAGATCTAGGCCTGGGTGGAAAACCCCCAGTGGTAAGTCGTGTTGATCCATTTTTGTATTGATACAAATTTTCAGTCATTAACCTTCCTATAGAATTGCTAATTTTCTTCTGTAGTCCTGCCTTTTCTAACAGTTAATGGCCGGTTTGCTGTGTTTTTTCTCTGTTATATAAATATTATTGTAGTAGTATAAATGTCCGAGCCTTGCTAGCTTTCCATTAACTGACAATCGCTGAACGCTTTGTCTGTAGTAGTGGTGAAAATTATTTCCCCAAGACTCTAATAATGGTTTGCTATCCGTTATCCGGTGTAGAAGGTTGTTGCATTAGTTTGTGGAGAGTATCATGGGCACGTGTGACTCAAGAATATTGAGATCTCGTGCTTGGGCAGGGCACTATATCTATTCTCCCCCCACACATGCCTTAAGCAAGAGGCGCGGTGGTTCAATGACCACGCTGCTTTAGGGGTTGTGAGGTGTTCCTTCCCTACACTAGACATTTTCTCTGACTGGGGGAGCCCCCCCCTCACCTCACTATATAGTGGGGGGGGGGGCAAAAGTGGGAGAGTAACCTGAGTTAGTCTTAAATTGCCTAATATTCAGTAAAATTAGCTTGTTCAAAAAAATTTCACCAAAAATCCTTGAAATTTGGCAGTTTTTGAGCAACTGAAACCAAGTGGGGGGGATGCCAAAAAGTGGGGAGTGGGGCCGATTGTGGAGAGAAGGCAGGCGCGTAGCCAGGGGGGGGGGGGAATGGGGGGGAATTGGGCCCCCCCAAATGGTGTTGCCCCCCAGAAATTTTTCCCTGCCACGTATGTAAACGCCTATTTTTCAAAAAATTTTCGCGCCTTCGGCGCGAACTATGTGTATTATACCATTGTAATACGTGTTTCGCACTAAAAAATGAGTACTAATTGCCCTAATTGGTGTATTTGACCACCTTCTGCATCATTTGGGTGCATAAACAAGCATTGCGCCTTAAATATTATTGTAATTTCAACGAATGCTCTGTAAAAATTCCACGAAGGTCACGAAATAGAAAAATTTCTCAGCTTCTGGGGGGCTCCCCCCCCAGACTCCCCGGAAAAATTTTGCATTCCCCCCCCCCGAAATTTTTTTCTGGCTACGCTAGTGAGAGAAGGGGTCGGAGGGCAGAAGTTAGGGGCACCCACCCTCGGGTAGAAAGGATCATTTTACTGGTAGATATCCTCTTCCTTCAAATCTGGTTTTGTTTCCTGTAGCAATTTGGTGTTTATTGCAGTCTAAACTGTTCTGCAAATGCAAACAATTTTGCTTAGTCTTGCACAACTATTCGCCTTAGCTTTAGCTCAAACTTTTTACTAGCAGTTGTCTGTTTGGTTGTTTCGGTTTGTTTATTTTTGTTGGTTGTTTGGAAATTGTAGGCGGCTTCGGACTTGGACTTTAATCGCAACTCTACCAACACTGATGATCTGCAGAAACGTCTACAGGAAGAGCTTCTCTCCAGGCAGCAACTGGATGAAAAATACAGGTCTCTGGGAAGTAGGAAAATTTGCCCTCCCCCACCACATCGTACACCCTTTCCCTACAAAGAAATTGTTTGTAAATCTGCTTATTCTTGGGAATTTTTCTTGTGGAGAAAAATTTCCTTAAAATACGCTAAAAACTGTGCTATTTTTATAGTATTCGCCGAAAAGGTAGGTTTTTAGTGCATAGATAAGGAAATTTAAATCTCCGCCGAAACTGTAAAATTTTTGAAAATTAAAGTTTGGTTGTCTGAGGACAAAATTTGGTACCATGGACATCCACTTTGGGGGGGGGGGGGGTGCGCCCCCCAAGTAGAATAAGCCCTGTAACGTGGTGTGTTTTAACCCATTGCGGGAACATTTACCTACACATGATTTTTTTCGCATTATCCTGGGTTTATTCCGACCATTGGAGGGGGATTGGCCCTCGTAAATTCGGTTGCCCCCAAATTTGTTCCTCCCTTAAACAAATTACCGCCCTCAAGCAAATTGGCGCCGTACAAGATCTTGCATTGCAAAGCTGATAAAGCCAAGACTTCCCGGCGTAAAGCCAAGACTTCCCGGCTTTGCTTTAGATTTTTACTTAAGTTTGCTCTTTCGTTCGACTACTGAATCTGGTTCTCACACTCTTGCCACGCACACCTAGCTTCCCATACGGCGTGTGTATAAATCAGTGAATGCTGCACGCTTTGGTGTGCTATAAAGTATACTTCTTTTTGTGATACAGACTAAATTTAACAGTGTATGCTGCAAAGTAGATCAGTTCTTCAAGCATAGTTTTGTTTTCGCTTTAGTCCCCAATTTATTGCTTCTCGAGCTTTGGGGAAAGGGAGTTCCTACTCAGGGCAAAATTTCCCGACATAGGATTTCTACTTTCGCATGGAAATTCCGTTTTAAAATGTACTATGTCTTTGCAGCAGCAAAAGGAGCACTTTTTACATTCTTTGCACTGAAATGTTTATTAATTTCTCCTTTAGTCAACTCAAAAGGTGGGTGTTTCAACCCTCAAAACCCATCCCCTGGATACGCCCATGAGCTGATGTTGCATCTAATAGTGTCATAACATGTTAACAGTTTTAGTATTTTTGTAGTTTGCATTTTATTTCTCAACATCTGCCTAATTTTTAGTTTGATTCTGCAAGTTGTATAATTTTTCTAGCTGGTTTACATAAATGTTAAACTGTCTTCAAAAAATCAGAAAATATATGTAAGAAGACAAATTATTCGTTTTGCATACGATGTGTCGGGTTCGCGGGGCTTTTTCTTTGTCATAAAATTAGTTAGATGACAATAGTTAAATGGGCGATAATTTTTTCAGTTTAAAGTCAGTATAATATAAGTACTTTATTATTCTAAACTGTTGTAATTGTTGTTGTTTCTTTCAGATCTGCACTTTCACAATTAGAAGAGCTGCGCGACTCCGAGCAAAAGCTCCAATCGGACTACCTAGACCTGGAAAGAACCCTGGCCACAACAAGGCTAGAGCTAAAAGAGGTATAAAGAGAAAGACAGTGAAGTGATACGCGGTTAATTGATTTGAATATTTTACAATTGTTTACAGTTTATACCTCACCAGGCGCGTAGCCAGGGGGGGTATGGGGGGAATCCCCCCCCCGAAATTGTGTTGCCCCCCAGGAATTTTTTCCTGCTATGTGTAATAAGGCCCATTTTTCAAAAAATTTACGCTTCTTCGGCGCGAAATAGGTGTATTGTACCGTTATAATACGTATTTCGCGCTTAAAAACGAGTACCAATTACTCTATTTGGTGTACTTTGACCACCTTCTGCATCATTTGGGTGCATGAACACGCACTGCGTTTTAAAAATTATTGTAATTTCAACAAATACTCTGTAAAAATTCCACGAAGATCACGAAATAGAAACATTTCTCAGCTTCTGGGGGGGCTCCGCCCCCCAGACCCCCCGAAGAAATTTTGCATTCCCCCTCCCGAATTTTTTTCTGGCTACGCTAGTGTACCTCACCATCACCTGTATTAGTCTTCCATGCTACGGAGGATTATTTTTTCTAGTCTTACAACAGTTGTTTGCCCACCTTTTCTTGTCATAATTAAATTTTTGGCGACTTTTGCCGATTTTTTCATCATTTTCCATTTTTTCCAACTTTGCGACAATATCATTCGTTTTGTGACAAGACATGGAGGAAGCATTTTGTTCTTTTCCAACATTTTTTCGACTAGTGGTTGGTTAATTTGCTGCTGAAATCAATTAAACATAATATTTAGTATCGGTATTTTGATGTAAGCACACATTCTTAAACCTCTGATTGGCTCCGTCGCCTCCTCTTAGTTATACCCCTGCTCTCGATGCTGCTCATTTTGGATTTCATTTTCATTTTAAAAATCATAGCTGCGGGCATGTAGGCGTTGTGTAGGTTGGTGAGACGGGCACTTTGTGGGTGGAATTATTTCCCCAGTTTAGCTTTGATGTCTTGTGTCTTTCTGATTTGCTTGCTCGCTCGATTATCTTTCTTTCTGTTCTGTGTCTGTTTCAGTTGTCGCGTAAGGCAGAGCAAGAGCTGGAGACCAGACGGAAGGCCGAGTCGATACTGGAAGAATCGCAAAGGCTGTTGGAGGCGGAGAGAAGTCAACGATTGCAGGATGCAACGACCAGCAAGGCGGATTCGGACAGAATTGACGGGCTGAAGAAACAGGTGTGGAAAGCGAGTAGAAATTGAAAAAGGAAAATTATTGGGTTTCTTGGAGTGGAGAACGGAATTTTGGAATTTTCTAGCGTTCGCAGCGCAGTTTGCTAAAAGTTGACAATTTCAGTAATTTTCAGGGGGGTGCAATTTCAGCAGATCCCTTCTAATCGATGAGTTTTTAGTTTTTCTGTTTTTGTTTCTATGACGCTTCATTAAAGTAATTTAATTAATTAATTTAATTATGAAATGATGATAATTTAATTATGATGGTTGTTTCAGGTGGCTGAGCTGACTGAACGGGTCAAACAGCACAAAGACAGTGAAACGGAGGCAAGAAATCAGTGTCAACAATTACAGGAGGTACTGTAGATTGTTTTGTTACTAACTGTATACAGTACATATTACTGTTTGATTAAAGTGCAGTGCAACCATCCATTGCAGTGATATGCTGTACTTGGATCTGATTTGGTGGGATTTCATTCCAATATATTCTGTCCTCTTCCAACTTTTCTCCTATTTGCATTCTTTTTGTCCAGAAATGGTCATACTTTGAATGCCTATAGATTGTTGGTTTTTGGAATACTCTGAATTTAAGTATTTGGGATTGTTTATACTTAGGTTGTTTCTATTCCTTTGCCAAGAAATTATTGAAGTTTCCCGACTGAACAGAAAAGCTATGCTAAATGCTACTGGCATTTTTTTAGTGGGGGGGGGTGGGGGGGGGCCCCCACTTTTCGGTTCCCCCCTACACTTTTCGGAGCCCCCCCACTTTGGCCCCCCCCCACTTTTCGGCAAGCCCCCACCCACTTTTTTGGGGGTCGCCCAAAAGTGTCAAAAAATTAGGTTTTTGAGGTCAAATTTTCAAAAATTTTCTCAATTTTTAGTTAATTTATGGACTTATAAGCTCATTTTAAGCTTAAAAACAGCGATTTTTTGCGTTTTTACCTTAAAAATGCTAATTTTTCGCTAAAAATTTCGGTATATTTTACTTTTGGCTCGCCCCCCCCACTTTTCGGAAGCCCCCCCCCCCCCACTTTCAAAACCCTAAAAAATGCCAGTGCTACTTAAAGTTTGTTTGTTGTAACTTGTACTAAACTGAACTGGTCTTGGGGTATAGGTTTTTTATTGTTAGTATTGAGGTTTTTTATTGTTAGTATTGTGTTGTTAGTTTTTATTTTATGTTTTTATCCTGTTTATAGAGTTATACTGCGCAAGAGGGAGCCCTGTTAGAGTTGCGATCCAAGTATGACAGCGCCCTCCAGCGGCAGTTTCAGCTGGAACAAGAGCTGGAGCAGATGCGACAAAAGTTTGTAGATGAACTGGAGTCTGTCTCACAGCAGAGCAAGGATCAAGCTGAACTGTCCAGTAATCAATTCATTGATTAATTATTAATTACTGATTAGTAATTAAACTGTTGAAGATTTTTTAGTCTCTAGAAGTTGGTATTAATTTTCTTTACAACTGAAAAATAGTGTCCTTATTGTTGCTACTCTATTCGTTGCAGAAGAATTTGTTGTAGACAGTAGTAGCTGGCGACATGGCTCTTAATTTGTGACGTCATTGCTCATCAGCTAATTAATTGGTCAATTAAATTAATTTTAATTATCTGTTTCAGCACGACTTCACAGTCTGCAGGCAGAACTTGATCTAACCCGGGCTCAGAACCAGTCCACTTTGGACGAAAATGCCCTTCTACAGCAGAAAAAGGCTCAACTAGAAAAAGTATTAATTGTTTTGTTTGTGGACTGTCAGGAGTTTTTATTTTATTGGTGGACTTAAATTGATGTCCTTTGGTATGTTTGTACTTACCTGTCGAACAAGAAAAATTTGCCACAAAAATGCAACAAAGTAACAAGATTCTTTTTGTCAAAATTGTCCCAAAATATTCCGATTTTGGGCTCAATTTCCCTGATATGTCATCCAAATAATTTTGCCGAAAGCAAAACTATACTGTCTGAGCATTACTTTGGGCTGTAGCTTTTGGGCACACAATTGGTCTTGGTGGCTTATACTGTTTTCTTGAAAATCATGAAATTTTTCAATTTTCCGTTCAATTTTCATTTGAGTTTATGTGTTTTCAATTTATTTCAATTTTTGCAGGATTATGCCCTGGTGCAATCTCAGCTGCAAGATTTAGAAAATCGCTACCAGGAAGAAATTGATGCCTACCAGAGTCGTGTTCGAGTTCTGAGCACTGAAAAGCACAACGTAGAAGAACAGAACGTGGCCTATGTCAGAGGTAAAGAGTGATGATGATGATGATGATTGCTTCCGGCCGTTGATGAGATCAATGGGCCCGGACGGCTGGTAGCCGGCCGCATTCCCTGAGGTAGGCAATAACCTGCACCGGAGAGGACCAAAGCGCGTCCAGGGAGGGGCCAGGTCCCAGGAACCGCAAGCGGGCGGCATCCCCCCTTTGGCAGTATAGGAGGGCATGGCGTAGATCATCTGTAGTCCCGGGACAGTACGTACAGTCAGGTGAATCTACCGCCCCGATCCTATGTTTATACCAGTTTAGAATTGGACTAAACCCGCCAATTCGGAGTTGTGACAGGATGGAGCGATCCGAGCGACTAAGGGGCGCCTCTAGGTGTTGAGGCGGCGGAGGGAAAATATTGTCCAGGCGGTCAGATTTAAGGGTAGATCTCCATTCATCTCTGAGGAGACCCCGCAGTTGGTTCTGGGCCACAGGAAGGTCAATAGCAGTATCGGTCTGGGATAAGCTGGAACCTGTTTTTGCCAGCTGATCCGCATAGTCATTTCCGGCCACAGCTTGATGGCCGGGGATCCAGGTTAGCCGGATAGTCCTAGACTCGGCCGCTAGCAGCTGACACAGCAGATTCCAAATACTGTGTTCCGTGAGAGTGACAGCTTTAGCGGGGCCATTTCTGAGTCGGTGAACCAGAGACTTGGAATCGGTGTAGATATGGATGGACCTATCTTCCGGTTCAGCAACTTCCTGGAGCCATTGCAGAGACCTGTGCAGAGCCACAAATTCAGCCTTGTAGCTAGAGGTCACTTTGCCGGCCGGTTCGGAGATATTCCGCCGCTTGCCCGTTCTATGGTGAATTATGTGGATTCCAGCACCGCCATTGAATCTGCCGTTTTCCGCTGAACCGTCGGTGTAGATTTCCACGTCAGGCAACTCCGAGTGGTTCATGGCCGCCTGGATTGCTGATTTAATACGGCAGGGAGCGTCAGAACGGCGGCATTCCGTTTCTGTAATCTCCAGGTTTTGAGGAAACATCCATGGTGGGATTTCGCCTGTAGGTTTCAGATCCTCCGTTGGTAGGTGGGAGGTGGGCAGGGTTTGGACAATTTCCCTACCCAACTCCCTCCAGGAGGGCTGGCTGGACAGGCGCTGGCGAGTCGTTCCTTCGCTGGAGGACTTTACCGGATTATCAGTAGGCAGGCGGCGACAGCGCTCAAAGGCCCTCCCGACATGGTATTTCGCACGATATTTGAGTGGGATGAGATTTGCTTCGTGCTGGGTGAGGTCTGCAGGGGATGCAGACGGGCATCCAGTGATTATCCGCGAAGCTTCATTCTGAACTGCTTGAAGGCGAGCAAGGTTCGAGGAGGCAGTTGTTCCCATCCACGAGGCTGCACAGTATTCTATCGCTGAGCTAATATAGGTCAGATAGACAATACGCATATCTTCTTTTTGGCAGCCCCAGCGAGTACCAGTGAGGGCACGGAGGACATTTGTGCGCTTTCTGACCTTCTGGATGACGGAGTCTATGTGAGCGCGGAATGACAAGGTTGGATCAAAGCGGATTCCCAGAAACACTGGATGTTTGTTGAATGGTACTGGCTGGTTGTGGAGGTGAAGACGTGGTCGATAGGACTGTTCTTTGTTCCAAGTAGTGAAAACAGTAGTTTCACACTTTTCGACGTTGATTTCCATTTTGTTGTTTACTGACCAGTCCATAATTTCGTTGAGCGCCGTCTGCATGCAGGCTTCGGCTTGCGGCAGGCTGGAGCTTTGAGTCCAGACCGCAAGGTCATCAGCAAACAGGGAGGTGGACACGTCGGCTGGGAGGCGGTGAGTGATGGAATTTATAAAGATCAGGAAAAGAGTTGGCGAAAGGACGCACCCTTGCGGGACACCGCTTTTGAAGCGGCGGGAGGGGCTATTGAAGTCCTCATATTGGACATGGCAGTAGCGGTCTTCCAGGAAAGCCTTAGTCCATCTGACAAGACATTTTGGAATACCCATTTCTAGCATGGATTTGAGGACTCCCACATGCCACACTCGGTCAAACGCCCTAGAAAAGTCGATAAGGGCTAGGATGGTCCTTTTGGCTGGCTTTCCGCTGTTGAAGCCATCACTGATAGATTGAGTAATCCTTAGGACCTGATCTTCAGTTGATCTCAGTCTCCGGAAACCAGCTTGCTGCTGATTCAGGACATTGTTTGATTCGAGCCAGTAGCAGAGCCTTTCCTTCATGAGCCTTTCCATCACCTTGGCCATGCAGGAGGTGAGGGAGATTGGTCTGTAGCTGCCGGGCTGGTCAACCGGCTTACCCGGTTTCAAAATCGGGATGATTTTTGCGCGCCGCCAGGGGGCAGGGCAGACGCCGTCACGCATGCACTTGTTGCATAGAGCAAGAAGTAGTGATTTCCCTCTGCTGCTGAGATGGCGGAGGCTGCAATTTAGGATTTTGTCTGGGCCCGGAGCTGCTGTAGATTTTAGCTGCCTCAGGACGTGGTCCAATTCACCAGCAGTGAATTCCTGGCAGAAGTCGGTGGTGCTGGCAGGGGGGCATGAATGGGGCTGTTTGATTGAATCAACCACGGTGTGGACTGTTTCCAAATCTTGGCGTTGGGGAACCACATTGGAGACATTGGCATAGGTATTTACAAAGCATGTTGCCTTGTCTCTGGGTGAGGTGTAGCACTTTGTGCCTACTTGTAGGGCCGCCCCTGATGGCCTGGCCGGCCTTCGGCCGGAGATGGATTTGATGGTTCGCCAGACTTCAGAGGGATTGGATCTAGGGTTCAAGGATGATGCATACGACCGCCAGGATTCTTGCTTGGCAGAGAGGATTACGGCTTTAGCCTGCCGGCAAGAGATCCTCCAGTCTTCCAGCAGGGTGGGGTCCCTCCTTGATGCATCTGCCAGGTACTCACGTCGGTAGACGGCGCGCTCCACCTCAGGGGTCCACCAGGGCTTGGGTGGTCTAGAGTCACCAGTGGGGATTGCTGCATTCTGTGCGGCAGCGATAGCACAGGTTAGGGATTCACACAGTTTCTCAGCTGACAGGGCGCCTTCTGGTTCACACTTTTGGAGGTTCAGGTCCAGCGTCTTTTGAAAGACTTCCCAGTTTGCTTTTCCAGGACGAACTCGCGGTTTTCGCCTGGCAGTTCTGCGGGAGGATCCATGGATCCGGATAGAAATTGGGTGGTGGTCTGAGAAGCGCTGGTTGGAGGATACTTGCCAGTCACATGAGGTGACAAGTGATGAGTGGACAATGGATAGATCAGGGCTAGATCCGTTCCCGGTGACTGGGTTTGTACGGGTCCTGAGGCCATCGTTTAGGATGACACAGCCATTGTTATCCATCCAGGATTCAATACTGGCACCGATGTCGTCTGAGGAAGTTGCTGATTTATCCCACAGTGGGCTGTGCGCATTGAAATCTCCAACAGTCAGACAACCCCTGCCCCGGGGTAGGTAGGAAGGGTCGAACAGTTGGGTTCTGTGGTCAGCAGCAGCAGCAGTGATAGGTGGGACGTAGACACAGGTCAAAGTGAGGTCCCTGGAACCAAAGACCTTGACACTGACTGCGTCTGTCGTCTTATCACGAGGGGCCACCAGTGGAGTTCGGAGAAGCTGATGCTGTAGACCGTTTCGGACCAAAATAGCGACACCACCGCCTTTGACAGGGCGGTCCCCGCCCCCTCTGCCTGTGGTGCGGTCAGATCTATAGCACGAGTATCCGCTTAGGTCAAAGGCTTTGGAGGGGGAGAGGTTGGTTTCCTGGATGGCAACGAGGTCGTATTTGCTGTCCGCCAGGATTTTCCCAAGTTCCACCTTTTTGGCCGGACTAAGGCCATTTACATTCCACTGGAGGATCTTTAGGTCCTTAAAGTCTCTGGACTTGGGAAGGGGGGGAGGGGGGCGAAGGCGGACAGACATGAGGGGGCGAGGGGCTAGCTGTGCTGGAGGCTGCGGTTGGTTGGCAGCCGCAGCAGTAGCAGCAGAGGCAGTCGCGGCGGCGTGTGAGGGGGGCGCCGCGGGTTGGGGTTGCTGGGTCGTTGGGCACCTTGGGCAAAACCAGGGAACATTCGCGAGTGACCGTATACGACTGACCGTCCAGCCGAGACACTTTCGATGGTGCCAGATAGCACACTGAGCGCACTGGATTGAGTAGTCTCTTCTGGTAACATTTTGGGAGCAGATACCACAAGGCCATTGGGTAGGCCCTGGGTTTGGTTCAACATCCCCCGCCATGAGAAGCAGCCGGTTCCAGAAGGCGGGTCTACCTGGACCGGCATCAAAAAAGGCGATCGGATAGTCGCTCGGATAGGGGGAGGCCTGGGCCTCTCTTTGGGAGGGTACAGGATATGCCTTCTCTGGGAAGGGAAGAGTAGGGGCCACCGTTTCGCACCCGGGGAACCAGGGAGCCAATCCATCCCGGGGGTCCACCAAACCACCACTTTGAGGCGATGACCATCGGTTCGGAGTCCACAGTTAAACACCAGCAATTGCAGTGAAATTTAGCACACATCTTCCTTTCATATGTGCAAACTGGCACCGAATTTGTTTGGAATAGTTCGGCTTTCACCCGACTTATGGACCATTATATCCGAAAAATTGAGAAAATGACGTATTTTGAGGCAAAACGCCAACGCGGTAACCAAAACTGTGAACTACTCACAAGTAGCAGCATGGATTTTGCGCATGCAAATTGAATCTCTATCACCTTTGGAAGACTATTGTGAATGATAGGGAAACTTTTGCAGCAAACGCAACTGTCTTGTTTTGGGGACCTATGGGGACTACAAAATATGTGAAAATGAGAAAAATCGGATATGGTCGAAAATTTGCGACCTCCCCCGCAAAATCCATGCTGCTACTTGTGAGTAGTTTACAGTTTTGGTTACCGCGTTGGCGTTTTGCCTCAAAATACGTCATTTTCTCAATTCTTCGGATATAATGGTCCATAAGTCTGGTGAAAGCCGAGCTATTCCAACCAAATTCGGTGTACCAGATTTTACATATGAAAGGAAGATGTGTGCTAAATTTCACTGCAATTGCTGGTGTTTAGCTGTGGACGCATGCCTTAGTGCGATGACGGAGGCCTACAGTCAAAAATGGCAAATTTTCAAATTTTTCAAATATAGCCAAATTTTATATCAAATTGAAGCTCTCGATGTCCTGAACATTTTATCTTCTTGCACCAAGTCTCTACAAAGCAGTATGGGAAAGTTAAAGCGCATTAAAGTTTGAAGTAAATAACAGTCGGAAGGAGCTTGATCAAATGGTTCAAACGCTCGTTGCTTGGCGTATCATTGCCATTTACACAGCAATAAATAGCCCAAGATAGAGGCTTCAATTTGATGTATTGACCATACCGTAGTATTTTGTCATCCTATGTGTACACGTCTTCGAAGCCCTTAGCGAGGCTTAGTGGCGTAAATACTAAATTGTAGGGATTGGAACTACAATATCTCTTAACCGGATTGACCCTGGACTCTAAAAATTTGTCTTGTTTTTGGACACATATGGGTGTATATTATACCCAAAAATGAGCGAAATCGGTGACTATAAAATTTGGTACCCGGCGACCCCCCCTTAATGTCAGGGTTGGGAGTCTCGGTCTCGGTCTCGCCCAAAAGCCGATACTTGGCCAGTCTCGGTCTCGGTCTCGGTCTCGCTCACCCAAAAGTCTCGGTCTCGGACCGAGACCGGAAATTTTTTAAAAACATCTAATTTCGGCAAAAATATTAAATGAATGTTACGAAAATTGACTAACGAGGTGCGGAAACCGTATGTTTATGTGTTAAAGCCCCTAATACTAGATCTAAGCCTCAAAAACTGAAAGAAACTAAGTTTAAGCTAAAAATTGCTAGTCTCGGTCTCGGTCTCGGTCTCGCCCAAAAACCGAGACTTGGCCAGTCTCGGTCTCGGTCTCGGTCTCGGTACCCTGGTCTCGGTCTCGTTCTCGGTATCGGTCTCGGTAAAATCTCGGTCTCGCCCAACCCTGCTTAATGTCGAATAAATTTTGGACTATTTTGATTTTTTGTTGTTTTTCTGCTGTCTGTAGATCTTGAAGAACGCCTGCGTGAGCAGAATGAAACTCGCAAGCGACTGGAAACGGAACGCAGTGAAGCCGAACGTCGACTGAACGGGTCGGATTGCGAGCTGCAATCGCTGCGACAGACCGCCCAGCGTCTTGAAGCGGAAAAGAAGGCTGATGCTCAAACGGTAGGGAGATAGAGATGCATGCGCAGACGCAAAAAGAAACGGGGGAAATTTGGGGTACAGTTGATATTTTCGGTCCCTTTTCAGGAGGGAGAGGGTTGCAAAAATTGCAGTTGTCACACACCCTCCCTGTGAGACATTCAGTCATCGCACGGGAAGGGGGGGGCGTAAAACTTTAAAGGTTTTTCAAAGGCTTCGCGAAGGGGATTAGCGTTTTTCCAAGCAAAGTACATACGCCAAGAAATGCCAACTGTTGTATCATTTTTGCAAAAAAATCTTCCCGAAAATCCCCCCGGATGCCCCCCTCCCCGGCCCATGTCAAAATAAAAGCAAGAACCCCAAGAACCCGCATCAGAAAAAAAGGAAGTTCTCAATTTTTTTCTACGTTGGTATCCAGGCTTTTATTATGATTAAAAAATATCCAGCTATGAGTCATGATTTCATACTTGACTCAGCCGAATGAGGTTTTTACGTAGTCAGTGAAATTTCTCGCATCAAGTGTGTAGATTGTGAAGTTTCTGGCCGAATGAAAATATTAACAGAGTCTGCAATAAATGTTTAGTTTTTTCAAATGGATGGCTTTCTGCAGTCTATTATATAATGAGATTTGACATAATGAAATTTCTACATTTTGTGCTTTTCTGTGTGTAGATTGCTCAACTTGGTCACCAGTTGGAACAGGAACAGAATCGTCGCCTGATGACTCATAATGAGTTGAAAAATGTCAGCAACAATCTCCATACCTCTATAGCACGAGAGCAG
>JASAND010016569.1:0-19212 GCA_030248195.1 Trissonchulus latispiculum | reverse complement strand
TTTTTTCCTATTTTTTGAGACATTCCTATTTATTCCTATTTTCAGCCGAAATTCCTATTTTTTCCTATTTTTTCTATTTGACCAGTGTAAATTTTCATTGGATCTTGGCTATTTTATATAATTGAACAGCAGAACACAAAACTTTCTTTAAGTTTTGAATGGCAGAATAGTTTTTGGAAAAAATTTTGCGCCTGCGGCGCAATTGTGCTTTCCTAGTTTTTAAAATTTCCTCGTCTTACCGTCAGAATAGATGTGACTATACCATTCGAAAGAGCGGGTCTTTTTTAGTAAAACTAGCGATTTTTTGACGAAATTTAAAAATTTGGCCTGAAATGGCACCATGTCAGATTTTGGCCACCTGGACCACACATAGAAGGTTGAACCTCGGTAAAATCTATACCAAATTTATCAGGGGGCTCTATTGAGCTGAGAAATGCATGAATTTTTCCTTTGCAGCTAAAGGTTAGAAAAAATTTCATTTTGAAATTTGGGTTTTTTCCCGCACATTGGTTTTTCTCGCCGAGTCTAGGCCACCCCCATAGGCACTAGAGCCAAGTTGCATACACCGTCGTGAAGTTCGAGACATATCCTCTGGGAAACTGTAATCTTTTTTGGGCTAGGTCTTTCCAGTAGTTCAGGGTGACCCACCAGTTGACCCTGCCTTCCCAAAAAATTTGCTGAGAGGCAGCGGGAGCTACAATAATACACTCTCTAGGGTAGTTTTGGACGCTCTTTAAAATATGCTATTAAAATCCGATCTAGCTCATATGGGTGACTCACACTGGCGATGGGTTTTTCCCCGCCGCGCTATATATACGTATACGTATGTATATATTTCATAATTTGAATTTGCAGCGATCATTGAATCCACGCTAGCTTTACTCATACGTTAACAATGGGTGTTTGCGCTGGCTTATCCAGAATTTGGTGACGGGGTGGCGGTAAATTTTGTCACCTGGGGATCTAGAGGGCAAAGCCCCCAGAATTTGAAGAAATTCTTTGTTTTTCCAATAAAATCGGTATTCGGATCTTTAATTCTTTTCATATTGAAGAACTGAGAAAATTTTTTAAATGCTGCGCATTTTTATGCAAAATGGTAATTTTCTCCGAAAAATCGGATGCATTTCAAGCGTTTTCTTCATAAATGCAATAAATATGCCGTTAAAAATTTGAAAATTTGCGCAGCGGGCTCGAAATTTTTTGGTTTTTTGCCCTTTTCCATTTTCCTTAATTTTTCCTACCTTCGAATGGCGACGGGGGGCAGCCGCCCCTGGATCCTCCCCTGGGTGTTTGTGTTTTAGTTGTAGCATTTTTACTAAATGTTAGATTCCACCTCAAAGATAACGAAGTAGGGATACAAGGGTCTGCGGGGAGTCTGGGGGCTCTGCTCCCATCAAAAATTAGAGATTTTTGTGAAATTGAGAGTCAGTAGCTATTTTCCTGAGTACTTTGACTGATCTTTTTCAGTAACGTTTTCTTTCTGTTGCTAGAAAGAGTGCGCACAAGGCCAAATTTTTTCTCATTTCAGAAATAAAGTCATTGCTGCACATTTTTTGTGCGGGCCAGAGAAATCGGCGAGTTTTCATAACTTTAAGGTTTGAAACGGTTTTTATACAATAAACAATGCATTCAGATAGTTTTAGAAAATTTTCCGAATTTTTCAGAAAAATTTGAAAATTTCTAATTTTACTGCTAATTTTCAAAGATTTTCCAGCTTATCAGAAAAACTAGCGAGTTTTTCGAAGGCTGCGGAAAAATCAGAAAAAACTTTTTCCGGCAGTTCTTTCCTATCCCTGATTAAACCCAGATTCAACTCAACCAGTTTTAATAGCATTCCCCAGTTTTCCGAGTGATCAAATATTAATCCGATAATAAATGGTTCGAATCCCGAAAAATTGCGACACCACCGTTCGTCAAATTCAAAATCAGTGTCAAAAGTTTTCAATATATTTAAAAATCATTTAAAGGCACATAGTAATTGCTCTTTTTGTTTGAAAACAGCAAATTAAGCCTTCATTTTAAGCCTGGAAATTCCTATTTTTTCCTATTTTTTGACCAAAAAGTTCCTATTTATTCCTATTTTTTGCTGGTGAAATTCCTATTTTTATTCCTATTTTTTGGAAAACCCCGCGCAACAGCCCTGTATATGTAATATCAAATGAAAGCCCTAAGCGAGCTGAGCAACTTTTGTCATAGAGCTGCGTACCCAAAGTGGCTGTAGAGTGTAAGCGGTACGAGCTGTGGTTGACTTGCTTGCTACTGTTGAAAGATATCTATACATACCTTCAGGAGCATACATATATAAAATAATAGAAAACAAGAACAAAAAGTGCTCCTTCGTCGCATGTAAAATACATATGAGTCTTCGTAGGCAGGTTGTACATAAGCAAAAACTAGCCTGTAAAGTACATATGAGTTCCGTAGGGAGGTTGTAAATTAAGGAAAACAAGTTGCAACCGCTTAACATATGAGCCTGTCCTACAACGAGGCTCATATTGGCGTCACAGGGCATTCCACATTAAAGCCTCATTAAAAACCTCAGCTTCATCCACATTACGGAAAAAATGAATAGACGTTGTGGCCCAGAAGAAATGGACTGAAGTGAACTACGACTGCGCAAGCTGAACTGTACATGCAACCTGATGTTTGCTGAAATACTATGGCACACCTAATATTTCGCGATACGCTGTGGTACACGGCACACCTAAATACCTAATGCAATCTCGAAACACTTTCACATTATACGCACGCAGAATACGTTCCTACTTGGCTCTGAGTCAGAGCGCCTCATGGCGTACCGTATTGAGCATATGCACACTATAATGACTGATCAACAAGCTATGTGAAGGACAATTTGTAATGAACAGCTTTATGCAGTATGTATTTATATAAAAGTAAAATATACGTATATCTGCAAATTTTTCGTACTATGACATACGCCAATATGAGCCTCGTTGTAGGACAGGCTCATATGTTAAGCGGTTGCAACTTGTTTTCCTTAATTTACAACCTCCCTACGGAACTCATATGTACTTTACAGGCTAGTTTTTGCTTATGTACAACCTGCCTACGAAGACTCATATGTATTTTACATGCGACGAAGGAGCACTTTTTGTTCTTGTATATTATATATATATATATAATTTATTCATTTATAATACCAAGTGTGGTGTAAAAATGTATATATTACTGTACGACTGAACTGGAGACAGTCTCTCAACCGTCTAGCTGCTCTCAGTAAAATTCGCAGCCAAAAACTTTTAAAATAGCTCAATTTAATTCAACCGTTGGTTCTGAGAGAGTTTAGTCGTGAATGGTTAAGAACGCCTGTGTAATATATCTTTTTTACTATATACGTATATATATACATTATTTTTTAGCGTAGTGGCAAGTCACGTCAATCTACACGCAGCCTCCCTGATGGCGGCAGAGTAGGCTTTTCCTCTGCAGGATATAATCTGCATCCGACAACCAGAAATAGTGGTGCTGGCGGCGGCCCACATAGGATCGGTTTTTCAGATGGCTATCCTCACAGCTCACTTTCTGCCATAGAACAGGATAAAAATCCGCTGTGGCTTCGTGATGCTGCACCCTACTACTTTGGATCCAATCGTCCGACAATGAAGAAGGGCGTTAGATCTCTTGACCTAAACTTGAGGCAAACTGGTGCCAAGCGCAATCAAAACATTTATTCGGAAACAGGAGATCGATTGGATCAAAGGTGGTTTGTGTACTATATATGTTACATTTAATAATAGCTGGCATGTTGGTGACCCAGTAGCAGGACTTATTAACACGCTTGTCCTGTTTAATTCTTTAACCATCTACTCTATCAGGTTTTTTTAAAGATTTGTTTAGGTGGAGGGGTTTGCAAAAATGGTATATATTTTCATTGTATGTTGGATGTAAAAACGCACAGTGATCTAAAAAAGCCTGGATTTAAGCTAAAATTAGCCATTTATATATACATTTTATGCATTAGCCATTTTGGCGAAACCTTGGGCTCCGAATAAGTTCGGGGAAGCAAAAAATTTGGGAGGAGAAGCGACAGTTTCGGGGGCGGCTCCCCGCTGATCTATGTAAGGTGTATATAACTATTTTATTCAAGAATATATGAATAAAAATATGTTTTTCATGTTTTCAGGTCAGATTTAGATGCGACTTGGTCTGACGTAGCCTCCGATATGTATCGTGTGCGAAAAGCAAAACGACGAAAAGATTCCTCCAAACACTCTGCTTTTGAAGACGCATTTTCTCGTATGTTGAACTCTCCACATTTCCTCTCTGACACCTTCTACAGCTTGTTGCTTGTTTTTATTTGAGCTAGAATTTATGGTGTTTGTGTCCATGAATTTACAAAAACTGTTTCCTTTTCTTGGAGCCCAACTCGCTGCAGTTTCTTTTGGACTCGATGATTTCAATAATAATCTGCGTGATTTTGGGTTAAATCTAGTTTGTTCTAATATGTTCATTGGATTTATAACATTAGAAAGTAATTTCCTAATTTTACTCTACACTTCCACACTCTGTAGTAACAAACTAATATATACCCTACATCCGTCTGTGATCTTAACAGAACTAATTTAGAATCCTTAATTTTGTTTTCATCCTACTAATTAAATTTTGTTATATGTATCTCTATAAATCTGTTTGATTAGTGAGTTCCATTCTGGTGGTTCTAGGTCGGGGTCACAGCAAAGGTCGCCTTCCAGCCGACGATCATTCATCCAGTGTATTTAGTGGCTACAATTTGGAAGACTCCTACTATCATGGAGGAATGATGGGTACGGCTTCTGATGCCAACTACTATCACAGCTTTGATGAAGGCATTGTGGGGCCTAGTCGGGGAGCTGTCAGCCTTGCTGATCCCTATGAGGCTCCGGACAGTGTCGTGCTCAGCTGTTCAGAGGCTTCCAGCGATTTTCTCAGTCGCCGTGGTCGGCGAGCCAAGCGACCAGATCAGCCGTCGAAACTGCCCAGTCACTCACAGTCGACCTATGAATTCGGGCAGCACCGGCAGCGTCGCTATCCACAGGACTCCTCGGCCGTAGATCGATCCTTGGTTGCGGTTCCGCCCCCTCCCAACTCTGCCTCGGTTGCTGGCTCATCGACCAGTTTGGGTTCGCTGAAGCGACGCAGTCAAAATAGACGAAAAAAGCAGTCAGCTGTCGATCCTCATCAGGACTATCGTGCCAGTGAACGACCCGGTTTTCCTGTGGCTAAAGCAAACGATTCCAGCGGCCTATCACACTCCTCTTTTCATACAGGAAGAAGTGTAAGTTAAAGTATTCGATGGGGAGGGAGGAAGTATGTACTTGTGATGATTGTAAGTTATAATTTTTTTGACTTTTTGACTGTGCAGAGCTCTAGTTTGGCCTGTTGTGTCTGAGCTGAAGTAGTTTTATCTTTCTAAACTGTACTTTCTTTTATATTTTTCGTAACATTTCCCGTTTTACATTCATTAGACTGAATGTTTCAGATCAGTCGTCCAGAACTTGTGCAAAAGAACGGCCTGTCTCCTTTGTCCGAGTGCGATCGTTTGGTAGTTCAAGTAGGCGATTTTGTTGTCCAATGTTTGCGCTTTCTCTGGATTTGAATTTACTATTATCAAGAGTACATAATAACTAAGAGTGGGACAAGCGTCACACTCTTAAACCTTGGACTGCACCAATAAAGTTTAAGAATAGCAACAGAATAGCAGAAGGTTAACTACTGATTTCCCATTCAAAAATTGGACTTAGCCTTCTGCTATTCCGCAGCAATTCTTAAACTTTTTCGGTGCAGTCCAGGGTTAGTTATTAAGGCCAGGGACATGATCTGCACGATAACGGCTGACCCCCTACACAAATTAGACTCCAGTGACCCCTCCTACAAATGAGTACCTAGTGCACATTATTTTGTGTACCATCACTCGCTTGTATGTTTATGTGTTGAAACCAAAAACGTTCTATCAGCAACTGGCCAATTTCGAGCTTCAACACATAAACATACAAGCGAGTGAGCATACACAAATGTGTGCTAGGTTTGTGGGAGGGGTCACTGGGGTCTAATCTGTGTAGGGGGTCAGCCATTATCGTGCAGATCATGTCCTCAGCCTTAATAACTAAGAGTGTGACGCCTGTCACACTCTTAGCGCCTTTTCAAGAAAAGGTAGAGTAGAGTTAAAATTAACTCGATCCTTTTCATGAAAGAGTTAAAAGAGGTAAACTCAAGCTTGAGTGGAGTTAAAACGAGTTAAAACAGCTATTTTTAGCTCTACTCTACTCTACTCTACCCTTTCTTGAAAAGGCCCTTAGTTATTATGTACCCCTTGCTATTATTCATTACGCAATACGCACAACAATGTTAATAATCGTCTGGCTTTTTCCTGCAGGGGGGGGGGGCGGGGGCGGGCCCCCTCCAGAAATTCTGCCCCCCAGGATTCGGCCCTTCCCCCCCCCCCCGAAGTTTAAAGTGAAAAGTAGGGTTTTGAGGGTAAATTTTGAACAATTTTTAGCTATTTTAAGCTTAAACTTAGGTTAAAAAGTTAATATTTCAGCTCCGCAACAAAAAATAGCTGTTTTTAAGCATTTTTCGAAGAAATTTTCTCCCACCCCCCAGGTCTGGGGGGGGGGAACCGCCCCCCAGACTTCCCCCCCAGAAATTTTTGCCTAGGCAAAAGCCGGATCGTTTTGCATTGACATTGTGTTATTTGTTAATATTATTTCAGAGTTTGCATGCTGAATTAACACATGAGAGAAAGCTTCGCGTGGAGGCTGAACGATACAGTGAAACGGACAGGCAAGAAAAAGCTCGACTGCTGTCTGTGATGCGCGATATGCAAGCTCAAATAAGGCGGTAGGTAATGGAATGTTTTTGTTGGCTATGTGACTGAAAAGTCGATATTATTTTTGAATGCATAGATTTAGCGTGGACAAGATATTCTGCGGAGGTCATCCTCTTCTCCATTCGAGCTAGGTAAAAACACCCTACCGTCATCGGGGCATGCTGTAAACAAAAAATGGATACGGGGTAAGTTAATGTAGCCTAAATTGAAAAACAAGTTATTAATTGCACTTTTAGTGTGACTTAATAAATCTCAAAGTTTAATTTCCTTGAATTCATTTATTTCGCGAGTAGGGAAAACAGTCCTTGGAGCATTACGGCCCTCGCATGGACTTAGTGAAAACTTTTTTGCTTATTTTTTTCTTTGATTAATAAGACTTGAGAATGAGGTTTTCCCTTTGCTAGTTTATTGTTTTATTTAGATTAAAACGGGAAGCCAGAGGTGTTCAGCGCAATATTAATGATCGGGGCAAATTGGACGGTTCTGTTTCGGTAAATGATTCTATTTCTGTACATATTTTTCAGTTCAATTTTGATTTAGTGGTTTTATTATAGGTTGAGTTAGTTTAATTATCCCTGGGTATTTTGGTATCTTGATTTAGTTTTAATTAATGTTAATGTTGGAAATCCTGGTAGTTTTAGCTTCCTTCTTAGTAATTGATTTCTGAGAAGGGAGTCGCTGTTCAATTTTACAGACTGTTTCTGAAAATGCTCGATTTAATTAAAACGTTTTTCTTTTATTAAACGCTAAAAATCATACATTGAAACACCTTTATGCTAAAATTTAACTTTATTCCTATATTACCGTTAATGTTTGGAAAAGCTTTGGAAAATTTTATCTATTTCACCTGTGTGTAGGTTTTGGCACATCTCAGAAACGTTCCGCTAAAATTTTATGTGTGCTGACCGTTAGTTGTGTCTCAAGCATACAAAACTTTTAACACAAGTATTTTCCCCTTTTAATACAACTTTGAGGACTATGTTTTATAGAATGGTTTGAACACTGATAACGAATCAGATCTGGTGATAGGACTGAGGAAACGCTGTGATCAGTTGGAGACGGCACGACGTCGTCTGGAGCAGGACTGTCGCCAGCAGAAGATCTCCCATGAGAGCATGATGGATGACATCGCAGCTCGCATTGTTAAGGCTGTTCAACAGCATAAGGAAGGCCAGATTGTAAGCTGTGGAATAATTTGGCTAGCACTGCTGAGAATCAAGTGAATCAAGGACTCGTTCGGCTAGGCTTGCGTACTAGGTCTCCAAGTAGGCAGGATTAAACAAATTAAATGAATAAATGCCCAACTATGTGCTTGGTGGTTACTGTTGTGGAGGTCATAGGCAATCAGTTTTATAAAGATGGGCTGTTGTCATGCAAGGTTCTTGACGTTTGGCTCACAATGGAGTATTCTAACATATCCTATTTATTATTTCACAATATAGTATTTACACCAAGAAAATTATTGTATATATAGAAAAAATGAAAATAGAGTATTGTAACACTTCCAATTTATTGTTATGTTTTGCTGCTGTTCTGTTACTGTTGGCTTGTTTATCTTGCGCTCTCTTTTGTCTTTGTATCTTATTTTTCGCATTTCGTACGATTGGTTGTTTCTATTTGCTTTGCAGAAATTGAAGGCTGAGAATTCTCGACTGCTGTCTCGTGTCAATGACTTAGAGAAAGAAAACAGTCAACTGAAACGAGAGCTTATGTCTACCTCCTCCTTGAATCCTAGAGAATGTCCCTGTCGTCATGGTATCAACGGTAGCAGCGATTCAGCTGACTTCAGTCGGGAGATTCTGTGGCGTCGTGGCACTTCAGTTTCTCCTTATGTGGCTTCACAAAAGGTTTATATATTATTTAATTGGCTAAATGAAGGAAAATACTGACGAGAAGGTATATTAGGTAGGGCGCGTTAGCGAACTCGCGCGAACTTTGAAGCATATTTTGGTGATAAATTATGATAGAGAGCTTCAGATGGGTTGCACAGGCAAGCGTTTTCTCAAACACTGCGTTTTCACAGACACAGCATAAGCTGTCTTCGATGTGTTATCACGCTCATTCCGCATATTTGGATTTTTATATTGTTGCAGATATGTGCGCATCGTTCTGTTCTTGTCGAGAAATGATAAAATCAAGAAATAAATGAAGTGCATTTGTTTGCACATAATTTAGCACAAGCACTGTCGACCACGAATTGTGTTGAAGCTGTATATACGTATATACATACATGCGTATGTATTGTTGCTCCTGCTGCTAGCTGTTGTTTGTGTGAGATATTTCGCAGATGGGCAGGTTACAAGTGAACAGCTTAGGACCTCCCCTAGTCACCACGCAATTGGCACGTAAAATGTGATATTGGGCGTAATGCGTACGTTAGCACATCTGAGCAGAATATGCACAACATTACCTATTTCCTCCCGAATGACGAAAAGTCCGCGTTAATAGGGCGGAAGGAGGGAATTCCCTATTCGGCGACAAACCTGATTTCTATTCTTTTAGTCGCCGACTAGAATCATTCGGCGTACATAGTTGGGTGCAGTTTCATAAAAATTCTGCTCGAATGCGAGTACTAGCATGCCAGTACTCGCAAACCTAGTGCGACTTACAAGTGCAAGTGTTTCATAAAAAGTTTCAGGAACTCAACAAAACTTAGCTAAGATTCTGCTGCTACTGCTAGCACTAGGAATGCTAGAGCGAGTTACAAGCATGCTAGACTAAGTTTTGTTGAAAATGATGATAATTTCTTAAAAAATTTTATCTTTTTATTCTCTAAAGGAAACCATTTATAATTTTAGGACACCACTAAGAACATACTTCACATTACTATATAAAAACCTCCGAACAAAATTTTTAAAATAGCGAAAGTTATAGCAGATTTTCTGAAAGTTCTCTAGTCAAAATTCACTAGAGAACTAGACAGCTGCTAGTAGCGGACTAGCCTGCAATAAAGGTAAAGGTAAAGGTTTACTCCAGGAAATATGTCCGTCCTGCCACAGGACATGGGGTGTCGGTGCTCATCCCCGGATTCTCAGCCGTAGAGCCAGGAGTGTCACCTCAAATTGATGACTGCATCCGTGGAAGGGGGGCCCTTCTACACAGACTGCTGTTACCTTCCCACAGTAGTGGTACCCATTTACCGACCAGTTAAGGATGGATAGCTGGGTTGGCTAGAGTTGAGAAAGCTCTGTGGCCTCCGGGGATCGAACCACCGACCGTAAGATCGAATGTTCTGACCAGCGCCTTAGACCACTCGGCCATCCCGACGCAATAGCTGAAGTTTTATGAAACGGGTGCTAGCAGACACAGTCTACTCGCACTGGACTTCTACTCAACTCGCAACTCCAGTGTGAGTGCAAGCTCGACTGCAGAACTTTTATGAAACAAATTTGCTACTGACTGGGCTTATTCTAGGCATTTTTTGGGGGGGGGGAGCGAAAATTTTTCTAAAAATATGCTGAAAATAGCGCTATTTTTCTGGCATGTACTGTAAAAGTTGATTTTTATTGCAAAAATAAGCAGATCTAGTGTTAAAAAAGGCAAAAATGAGTAAAAAATCCCCGGCGGGCGGCGAAGCCGGAAAATTTTTGAAAATTTGGCCTTCTGAGCGATTTTTTCAGGGCAAAATATGGTACCAAAAGGGGCACCCACTTTTTGGGGGGGGAACGATTTTTGGGGGGAAGGGTGTTTGTAGCCCCCCCCCCCCCCAGTAGAATAAGCCCAGCTCGACTCGACAACTAGTAGAGTCTAGTTGTCGAATCGAGTAGGAAAAAAGTTTTATGAAACTGCCCCCTGGTTTCTGTTATTGTGGTCGCCGAGTAGATTACCTACTCGGCATATAAAGCTGGTTCTGTCATTTTAGTTTCTGAGAAACGGCATTTTTCCGCTTCAGCAGAATCTCAATTGTAAACATGCACAGTGTATTTCCCTATTCTACCAAGTTAGTTACCCGTCGACGGCATTCCCCCCGCCCCCTAGTACTTAACAGTGGTTCGAGTTTAGGTGTTACCTGGACTGTATTGAAAACATGTTGACAAATTTTTGATTTTATCGTAAACTTATCGGTCTAACTTTTAGACTTTCGTAATCTATTTTCATTACAACCCTGTCTAACATTGTTTCGTCTGTTTTTGTTACACTTCTTGTACTTATTTTAGCCGAATGGTCTAGCAAATGATGGCATGGAGTCGCATCACTCTCCCACTCTGAAGCCTGTACTGTTGAATCAAAGTCTACAGTCCTTTTCCAGTAATCTTGGAGTGCGTTCCAGCGTTTTCGTATTGTTTTTATCTTATGTATGGGATTTGATTCCTAACAATTTTTGTCAACTAAAAATTTGCTAGTCTTCTAAAGTGGTATGTATGTAGTGCATTATTGTGTCAGCTGTATCATACATTATTTCTTTCCACTGCCTTTATGGAACATATTTTTTGATTTTTACTTCAGTTTGATCTTCTGTGCAACAGTAGCTCTCTGTCCCTGAACGGTGGCAACCCGACAGGTGAAGGCCTCTGCTCTCGACCCACCTCCTTCTCGGCCATGCTCTCTCTGCCCAGTACAGACAATTTCCCTGATCTCCTACGACCGCCTCTACTGAACGGTAGTACAGTGGGGACACGAAATTACCGGTCTGCGGAGCTGTCGGCGGCTCAGGCTCAGCTCTACTCTTCAAACCAAAACGACGCCGGCTCCTCTTCAGACGGTGATACCCTGAATGATACTTTTGTCGGAGAGGGTGACGAGGAGATTATCCCACTGGATGGGATCCTCCTGGGAATGCCACCGTCTGCGGGATTGTTGGATGGTGTGGAGGGACCGGGCTCTGCCCGGCAGGCCTCAGTCTCCACTCTGGGCAGTATTGAGCGAGCCCGTGGTACAGGTGGTCCCAGTGGTTCTAGTATTCAGTCCCGCCTGCTGACTCCGGCACCCACTATTCCTTCTGACTCTGCCAGTTTGAATTTGGCCTTTGCTTCTGCCAGCGATGTGAAGTGTATTGAGGTAAATACAGTTTTTATGCATTGTTGACGTGTGTGTGTACGATACGCTGAAGTGGTTGTTTTTTCTTTTTTCCCAGTGTAAATTACCACATTCGGTAAACTTGCTCCAATTATAATCATGTCAATTAAACGGGAATAATTGGTTTAACCGTAACCGGACCCAATTTATTAAATGGGTTCTTATTCATTTTTCGAAAGCTGTTTGTTGAAGGCTGTTGAGCACAAAGTAGTACCTTTTTAATTGCCTATGTTCAACATTGTGCATATACGTATGTACATATATACATGTACATATATCTGTATTTTGTGCTAGGATTTCTCAACTAGTGTTTTAGAACGGCCGGGTTGAACCGGCCGGCCGCCGCCTGCCGAAAAATGTACCGGCGGCTAGCCAAACGTATTTTTCAGTGTCTGAGTCAGAAAATTGCTAAATTTTTATATTAGTGATTGGTATATACTGGATATCCGAATATCCGGATAATATATACCTGATTTGAGAAAAAAATCCGGATACCGGATATCCGTGTACATTTCAGACAAAGTAATGAAAAATTAGCAAATTTCAGACAAAAATTTCAAAAAATTTTAGTTATTTTTCAAAAATTTCTCTGAAATTATTTTTGAAACCAAGGTTGTGGCTTGGCTTTATGATAGAAATTCACAGCGTACAGCAAATTTGACAGAAAAATTAGAAATTTAACTGCAAAATCGAAAAATTTTCTTGAAGTTAAGTTTGGGATAGGCGGATAACCGGATATCCGATAACGCAAAATAGGCGGATATCCGGATATGAAAAAATATCCGGTGCCCATCACTAATTTATATTATGCATTACAAACACCATTGAAACGGTTTTTACCTTGTCTATTTGGATAAAGGTCACCTTCAATTTGTTTTGTAAACATTTGTTGCTCTGTTCAAATTGCAGTGTTAACTACAATTTGTGATAGGCCGGCGGCTGAACGGCCGAACGGCCAGACACTCAGTCGGGCCGGCCGCCGGCCCAAAAGCGCCGCGGGCCGGTCGGCGACCGGACGCCGGCTCCCCGGCCGTTCTAAAACACTATTCTCAACACCGTAAGAGATCCTAATTTAATTGTATAAACTGGTTAAAATATCCCACTCGCACTACGAAACACATGGAAAATGAGCTATTTCGGAAGTCTAATAATAGACCAGAAATGGATCAACTCCGGAATTACGTACTTATCATTTTAGCAGCCTAACAGCGTCCTATCATCATCTTCGTCTGCCACACCACTATCTTCTTCGGTGGGCCGCGACGAGGGCTACTCCACTCTGTCCAGCGAAACGGTACCGCCTCCTACTGTCGGTTCCATTTCATCTGGCCTACTTCAGCAGCAGGACTGCTTTAATCTACTACTTCAACGACTGGCGGATATGGAGAATGCGTCCTCCAGCGGTACGCCTGCCGGCGACCCGTTACTGTCGGCTCGCAGCAGCCAATCAGTAGAGAGCCTGGAATGGGACAGTCTTCTGCAGCCGCCTCCGGGAACTGAAGATTGGATCACCTCCTTTCCTACTCACCAAAGTTCGCATAATAAGTCCAAACGACCGCCTCTCTCTACCCTACCTGGGCCCTTCTTGAGGCTACAGGACAGGCACCGACCCATAAAAGCCAAACTGAAACGTTGGTCTTCGGATAGCGACCTGGTCCAAAGCAGGCCTGGCCTGAAGCGAAGGCGGTGGGATGGTCGTCGTTGCACCTTTCCTGCCAGCTCAGCCCTGGGTCAGCAAGCCTATTCTGATCTGCTCCCCATCTCACCCGCCATGACCGAATTGCCCAGTATGGCTTTCTCCAACTTTTCTGGCCTGTTGGCTCAGCTGGGACACAGTGGAGTTGAACTGCTGCAGGTGGGTGGAATTTTGTTTTTAATTTTTATTTTATATCTTTGTAGTGTAGATTTATATTTATTCAGAAACTCTTTTAGCAATGTCGATCGTATCTATTCGTTTGTGATTGTTCAATGTTTTTGTTTGTCTGTTCTTCAGATATTATGTCGTGCTGTGAAGTTAAAGACTGGTATTCTAGTTTCTTTGTTGTAGGATGGCGCAATTCACAGCAGAGAAGCTCTTTTTCGACCGGAACAGCTTGATCTGACAACGGTAAAATAATTCTGTGGTCTATGTAGGTTTCTGTATTAAAATATTTTTGACGTTCAATGAAACAAGTGCATAAACAGACTGTGTATACTGTTGCTGTACGTGTCGTAGTTCTTTGCTTAATTTTTTCCAGGTTTTGGGATGTTTTGTTCCTGACTTTGATATGTTTTAGAATCTTCCGGGTAAAACTAACCAACTTGCCTCTAAATATTCCACTGCTGCTGGTGCCCAGCCTTCCCGTACTGCTGCCAATGGCCCAGCCCAGTCTACTGTGACAGCTCCGGCTTCAGTCGGCCAAACAAAACCAGCTACCACCGTTCCTTCCAACCAAGCCAACAGAGACCAGAGTAGGATTGAAGCGGCTGCTGTGTCCGTTTCGGCTGAGAAAGTGGCGGACTTTGAGAATCTGGAGGAAAATGAATCCACTTCGCCAGAATGCGATCAGCTTCGAAGATGGCATGAGAAGAAATTAGCTAAACAAGTATGAAAGGACTTGTGTAAAAGTTCCTTTTCTTATTTTCTGTGGCAGCGTCACCGTCGTAGTATGACCTGGTTAGTGATTAGGGGAGCCTATCCCCCGTGCAACTTTGGATCGGATAATTTTTTCGATTAGGCACTTTCAGGCATTACATAAATTATCTGTGAAATGTTTTTCATACGTTCGTTCTAACGCTTGGATTTTGGAAAACTTTGGACAAAAATCATAAATTAAAAATTAAAATGTCAGTACAAGTTAAAACACGAATTTGAACTAGGCTTACCAGTTCTTTCTTTCTTAAGGTGGTGATTCCTTTTGGGCCCATATTGTTGATTGACGGTTCAAATCAAGATGAAATTTGATGAAATGTCCAAAATAAGTTCTTTTAGCATTCTAACACCCTCCGCGCAATCCCGCTTCAAAAATTCAACGTCTCCGTTCAGGGTGGTTTTTGTCAATTTTTGACAGTTCGCAGTTGCTGTACAGCTACGATTATATTCATTCGAAAGATCTTGTTGAGCTCTATATACATTTTTGCTTTTTGAAGTACCTTTCTAGCTTTTCGCTATCGTGAGATATAGTCAATTTTCCTATTTCAGCGTTGAAAACTTGTCATTTTTGCAGAAATCAAATAATGCGCCATTTCTTGAGCTACGTAAGCCGTAAAATTAAACGACGGGTGTCAATTTGAAGGTCTCGTCGAGACCGATTATCCGTGACATTATAATATTCTAACTGTCACCCCGTACGTTTCTATCATAGAAAATGTACTTTTTGCAAAAACATGACCAAATTTTTTCCAGCGATTGTGGAGCATACTATGCAAGCTAGATGGAAGCCACTTACTGGACGTGTTTTACACTAAAATACCCATTGACCCTTTTTAGTTGCCCCGATTGCTGCTTTATAGCTAAAGTGGTCGCTTGCCAAAGTTTGGAAAAGTAGGCAAAATCCAGGTTGCTTATACATTTTAGCAAATTTCTTTATAACGAAGAGCGGTTTCATAATAACTAAAAAAGGGTCCCCAGCTGTTTGATAGTGGAATCGAATGATGTGGCCGATGCCTCACCAAAATATGTACTTTGGTCTTCAAAAAATCTGGAAAATTAAATTACTTTGAAAATACAGTAAAATAATTTCCGAGAACTAAAGTTTGTTTCGTTGTATTCAGAAAGACCAATAATGTTAATCTACATTTTGATATAAAAATGGCTTTATAACTCCAGGTATATAATGGGTGAGTAATAATAGTTCAAAGTTGATGTCTCCAAAAGGAATCACCACCTTAAGGGGGTGCTACTTAATCGACTTGCCCCGACTTTGTCCAATTGCCCTACTTTTTGGCGAAGCTATAGAGCATGGGTGTGGTCAAAAAATATCGGGTACTGAGATCTTAGCTGCCTTCCAGCCATGCTAGGCCCAAGCTTCAAAGTTGCCATTCGCCAATATGATTCGGCACACATGTCCCTACCTGCTGAAAAGTACTAGATGTCTGTATCTTATCTGCATCTAAGGGATGTACTCTTCAAAGTTGAAGCTTCGGCAAAAATTTAAAAATTTGTGGCTAACGAAAGGAAAATTTTATTACTGGTGCGAGCTATTAGGCTGTAATTTGGCATAATAGGAGGCCCCATAGGAGTACTCATTTGTGCCAAATGGCAAGAATTCTGCCGCGTGAAAAAATTTTTATGTCAACTTTTAAATCTTCAAAACTTGCCTAAACCGCCATTTTCAGTCTGTCGGATCCTGTGTAGAGGCTTTCTGCTGCCATAGAAGTCGCAAACCTTCACTAATCGAGCTGAAATCTTTTGTGGGGGTACTTTCGACCTCGTTGAGTTCAAATATCTCAAAAAAAATTTAATTTGTAAAAATTTGATTTCGATTTCTGGGGTATATATGCCATTGACCAAAAAAGGCGTTTTTCGAAATTTTTGAAGATTAAAGTTGACATAATTTTTTCGCGCGCCAGAATTTCTTGCCATTTGGCACAAATGAGTACTCCTATCAGGGTATTTTTAGAGAATTTTTTCGGGGGGGGCTTCCCGGGGGGGATTTTCGAGGGAGGGTAAGATTTTTTGCTAAAATGGGCTAAAAATTGGTATTTTTTGGCGTATTTTACACGTGGAAAGGCAAAAAGTTCTTAAAAATGCCAGCATTTGAGTTAAAAATAAGCATTTTCACGAAAAAAGCTCCAGCAAAGCCGGAAAATTTTTGAAAATTAGCCTATTTTTGGCAAAGATTTGGGCCCCCAAAAAATCCCGGGGGGGGGAAGCAAAAATCTCGGGAGGGGGCGATTTCGGGGGGGGAAGGTCAATTTCGGGGGGCGGGTAAAAATTACCCTGCCTATAGGGCCTCCTTTTATGCCAAATTACACCCTTCTAGATACAAAGCTCGCACCAGTAATAAAATTTTTCTTTCGTTAGCCAAAAAATTTTAAATTTTTGCCGAAACTTCAACTTTGAAGAGTAATTCCCTTAGATGCAGATAAGATACAGACATCTAGTATTTTCTGCAGGTAGGGACATATGTGCCAAATCACAATGGCGCATGGCAGCTTTGAAGCTTGGGCCTAGCAGTCAGTAGAAATTTTTAATTAATTATGTTGGTAGTTGCGAAAAATGGGGGGTTGTGCACATAAACGCGAAGGCTGCACATGGCTGGAAGGCAGCTAAGATCTCAGTACCCGATATTTTTTGACCACACCCATGCTTTATATCCTAGCCAAAAAGAAGGCCAATCGGACAAAGTCGGGGCAATTCTTTAGTAGCCCCCCTTAAGTTATTGTGCCGAAGGCCTAGCACTTTTAAATGACGAAGTTAGTAACTTTATACTCCCGAAAAGGGTAGTCCAGACCTAGTAGACTCCTTCCACTGGATACGGCACTTCGTAAAGTCCAGGATTTTCAACTCATGAACTGCGAGGTTATATATATGGTGATCAATCGCAAATGCCTACAGTGAAATGGCTGTCGGCACTTTAGTGAACTCGTATTGTTTGATTGTTTTTGATGTTGTTGAGCACGGATGTTGTTTTTCATTTTGTGACATTATTAATAGTTTCTGAAGCTTTTAGCAGTGTTGTGTTTCTTATTTTAGAGATTGCTAGAAGATTATCTTCGTGGAGAGGGTCGATTCTCCAGCAGTACAGACAGCTACAGTGATGATAGTGAGGATGATGGTACAACGATGGCACAGGAGTGGCTGAGACAACTCAGAAATAAGCGAAATGGTAAAAAATATATTCCTTTTATTGGCAAAAAATTGGATGTGTTTTCTCTCATCTTCTCCAAAAAATGCGTAGGTACATCAAGGAGAGATACACTGTGTGTGACTTTAATGCTGTGAGTCGAAATGAGTCGTGGCTTTCTGTTTTTTCTTCAGTTTCCAGCCAATATTCATATTTTTTCAATTTTACTTCGACTTCTTTTGCCTGGCATGCTCGAATAAACTGGAAATTATAAAAGCACTATGCAAAATTTAAGCGGCTTGATATTGATGACGTTTAAATGAAACGTTTTCATAAGCTTGCTTAAGGGGGGGGGGGGCTACGAATTTCACTAAAAGTTCGATGTTGGAAAAGCTAGCTAGTCTTTTGCCACATAATAGTATTAGGTTTAGTGTAAAATAGTTTAAAGTTTGAAAGAATTCCATACAGCGTAGCGTCCTGTGGAGCCATCAGAAGTTGGTGTTATCGGTCCAAATCTCGACATGACACGTACACAAACTTCGCCTCGCCCTGATCGCTATGTGCAAGGCACAGTACCCAAATTTTCAGGAATTAGTTCTGATATATAGTGCTTTGATATCGCGTAAAATAATCTCTAGACCATTGCCTACTTTTCTGTGCGATACGATCAAAATGCGAAAAATTGGGTGTTGTAGGTCTATACGGGTGGAGGTTAACTAACTTCTAATGAGCTGCGGTTTATCAAATGAACCAAACTTTGCGGCAATTAATACTCCAAGTATCTGTCTTAACTTTGGTATAAATGACGTGATTTCGTTAATCCCTGTGTTCGCAGTGCTGGATTATATTATCGATATTGTCGCTGTTATTTGGCGCCATTTCGAAGATGTGAGTCAATTACTCCAAAGTACTGTGGCAGAATCGGCTGAAACTTTGCACATTACAGGCCAGTGAGTGCACCAAGATGTGCCGAAAGCTATGTCACTAAACCTCGCTCCAATGTTTATAAATGCTAGATTGATTTCTCGAAGTATGGATGGCGATCGCTCCAAAAAGCTCTAAGACAGTTGTAAGCACATACTGAACAAAAGAAGCGTCATATCAAAAAACGGATTTGATATTCGGATTCATCAGGTCAGGGAACCCCTACAAGCAACTTTTCGGCAAAATCGGAGACAAAAATTTTTTCATACCATTTTTTACTGCGCTTAGGTAGTTTTTCATGATAAAAGTTATTTCTTAACGAAAAGTGAGCTAGCACACTAACCAGAAAAACAACGCCCTCGAAACTTGCCCAAAGTTTGCCCTTATTAGAGCCTAATAACTGGTAAAAAGCTGGGGTACGCTATGGGCTGACAATTTTATTAGATCGAAAACGGTGTACGGTCACCCGCAACTTTTTGCAAAATTTCAAACTTTGAGCTGTTATAACTAAAAGAAGGGAAGCAACGCTCGAAAGCCGGAATACTTTTAATATTTATCACTAGTAACAGTTAACATTTATGGCTGAAAGTTACAGAATCGGTCGAACCGTTAATTCACCAGAGCTGAAAAACCCTTTTTGAAAAATCCCATTTTTCGCACCAAAATTTCTACTTTGGC
>JASAND010016568.1:0-19589 GCA_030248195.1 Trissonchulus latispiculum | reverse complement strand
GACAATTTTTCGCGTTTTTGAACTTACACGCTTGACGACACACGAATGTACCCTCTCCGCAGAGCGATGGAACCACTTTTCGTGGGTGCTATAATGACAAAGTTGATCGCCTTGCCAAGGGCTTTCATTTGATACCAAACTTGACCCTTATGAAGACTTTTGACCCACACCGGACCCACCGTGGGTGGGGCAAAAATGAAGTCTTCGAAATTTGGTATCAAATAAACTTTTGTCATTATAGCACCCACGAAAAGTGGTTCCATCGCTCTGCGGAGAGTGGTACATTCGTGTGTTGTCAAGCGTGTAAGTTCAAAAACGCGAAAAATTGTCCAACCTCTAAATGAATGCGGCCAAGATTGTTTCATTATATCTTTAGCTGAAATGAATGTGGCAAAGATTGTTTCATTATATATATAGCTGGAGTGGAGGTAACAATACAAAATCCTTCAGGCTTGCTATATATAAGTTAAAACCCACCCATTATGGATGGTATCACACTCTGATACAATACCAAAAATGAAATAGGACAAGTAGGAAAAATGCTCCTTGCAGTCGCATGAAAAAAGTTAATATGAGCTACGATGGCCAACATTTAAGCGTGTCAAGGACAAGACTTAAAATGTTTAATATGAGCCAGCATCTAAATATGTAGAGGACAAGATGTAAACGTCTAACATGAGCCGCTACGTTTCTCTTGGGCTCATATTGACGCAAATGAAATGGCTAATATATTTTGTAGATACAAAGGCTTTCTTCAGATAGTCAAAAGGTTAGGATGGTTTGCATATGCAAGGATGGTAAGGCTGGATGAAATCTCACTAGGTAAGTATATATCGTCTGTGACAGTTCTAATTTTTATTTCCTTATTCAGGTTTATATTGATTGCTTTTGTTAATAATTTATATACATGTACATACGTATAGTGAGATCTGAAGCAGCGTCGTAAAACAAACACATTTTTGAAGTGAAGTTGAAAAATCTGGCAATTCTGATTTTTGCTAAACGTATACGCCAGTATTAATATTCAGTCTTTGCTGGCTAGGTTTAATAATGTCTGTTTAGAGGACACGTACCACAGGCGTAACCAAAGTGAGCGTCAATATGAGCCCAAGAGAAACGTAGCGGCTCATGTTAGACGTTTACATCTTGTCCTCTACATATTTAGATGCTGGCTCATATTAAACATTTTAAGTCTTGTCCTTGACACGCTTAAATGTTGGCCATCATAGCTCATATTAACTTTTTCATGCGACTGCAAGGAGCATTTTTCCTACTTGTACTTATTTAGCTGTATATATTTGAAGATTCCTTACTTTGGGAGAGGATATACGAAAAGGTATTTCTATACACGAGTTGAGTATAGTTTGTACATATTGTTGTAGATTTACCTGTAAAATTATTAATTTATTTTTTGTGTATTTTCCTTTTTTTCTGGTTTTAGGAATCAGCCCTGAAAGCATCCGTGGGAGAGGTCATACATAAGGAGGGTTATCTTCTCAAAGCTCCTACACTGGGTCATGACAGTTTGATTAGTTTTAAAGTAATTATTTTATTTATTTATTTTCATTTACTAATTTTAATTTTTGAAAAACTGTTTCGTATTGCAATTTTTAAAACTTTTCGCTGTGGCGTATTGAAAAACTAACAGCTGCAATTGTGTTTCTCGTGTATACGTATACATTTTTACCGTCGCTTTTGAGCGCTAAATTCGATAATTTTAAAATTTTTGAAATAAAATGAAATGAAATGAAATGAAATTTTTAGTTTATATTTTTGCACGTTTATGTTTCAAATTTATTTTAGGATTTTGATTTTGATTTTGGATTCTGTTGTGTTTTAGACATGGAAAAAGCGTTACTGTTGCCTAAGGCAGGATATTGATGGGAGTCATCGTATAGACTTCTACAAGGATAAGCATAAGCTAGATTTGAAAGGCAGCATCTATTTGGACTATTTGGCGGATGTTACCAAGGTGATTGATTGAGATTTTGGTTTTACTTCAAACATTAATTGATATTTTAAAATTATGTAACTTTTTGTTTGTAATGCAAAATAAAATTCTTAACTCATTCTTGTGTTGTTGTTGTTGAGACAAGAAGTTAGTTTAAGCTTGCTGTAAAATCTGCTTTTGTTCTATAACATCATTTTGTGTTTAGAACAGTCGTAAGGGTGGCAAGTCAGTGCTAGAGTTGATCATGTCAGACGGAGAGAAGAAATCGCATTTTCTGGGCTCGGATTCGGAGTCGGACTGCGAACAGTGGCTTGAGGCCCTGCGCGGTGTGGTGGATCGAATCACCGTTGCGGCTAGAAAGGCCAGGACTGGTAAGATTTATTATGAGGAAGGGTGTCAAATAAGGGTTTAGATTTTGATATTACTTCTTCTTTATAGCCTTTGTGGATTCGTGAATAAGCGGCTGTTTTATCGCTTAACTCTGCTAAGTTCTTCCACAAGAGTGAAAAATTGTGGACTGCAAAAAAGCTGGATTTTGGACCCCAAAGGCTGTAAAGCCATTTTTTGTCATTTTTGTCAGAATTTTCTTGTCACAGTTTTCGCTGTATTTCGAGTTTGCAGAACAAGCACCGAGATTAGTGAGAAAGGAAAAGAGAGAAACTATACCACTATTAACAGTTAAATGTTGCATCGGTGCTATAACGCTGAATAATACTCTGGGAATTCTCCCCTTTCTAGTGGAATAGGTGTTATAAAGTGTGTTGTTTTCATTCATTAAGTATTGGTTTCTATTGTATTTATTTCCTTGTTAGTTTTTATTGTTTTTTTACTGTTTTTCTAGAGGAAACAATGTCCACATCCAGTCACGGAAGTGACTCCGGCCTTTCCTCCAAAGATGCCAGTCTAGAACGCTCCGTTGTCCCAGACATACAAAAGGTACACGAATGTGACCGGCTACTCTACTGAACCGATCACTTGGCTGGGTATCTACTTAGAGCACCGGCGTATCCAGGATTTTGAAAAGGGGTGGGTCCAAAAAATTTTTATCCTCCCCCCCAGGACCACCCAACTGCACTGTTTTTATCCAATTCAGTTCAACAACAGACTGCACAAACGAAGCACATACTCACCCTCCTGTGTGTTGGCGTGTATTGCTTCATAATTCACACTGTCCCGCAAGTATAGTCAAGCGGGAAAAAATTCACTTTTCAGATTTTTGGCCAGAACCTTTTACTGGTTTGAGATATTAAATTTTTTGGCAAGTTGCCAGGAGCATTTCTAACCGTTCCAAATGAAAGAGCGGGTTGTTTTTGGTACAACTGCATCAAAAACAAAATATATTAGTTTTTGTTGAAAAATTGAGGTCATAGTGACTTTTGAAAATTTGGTATGTTTAACACATATGCATAACATAGGCAAATTTTGAAAATTTTTTAAAACTGTTTATTTTCGGCAGTTTAAGCATCCTATCGTATAGAAAACGTGCTTTTCTTGTATTTAGAGCCAAACTAGACTCATTTTAAGGCAAAAATAAGCATTTTTGGCCAAATTGAAATTTTGGCTTGAAATGGCACCATGTCCGATTTTGACCCCCTGGACCTCCCATATATAACAGATCGAACCCAGGTAAAACCTATACCAATTTAATCTATAGGCTCTATTAAACAAATGTATGTATTCGTTTGACTTTTCCTGCTAATGCTTAGAAAAATTTTCAATTTTGAAACGTGGGTTTTTCCTGCATGTGGGTTTTTTTCCCGCCAACTCTAGGTCACCCCCAGGTCGCACCGGAGGGGTTAGAGCAATGTGGCATATATCATCATGATGCGCAACAGATGCCCTACACATACATACAATCCGCTTTGGTCTAAGTCTTTCCAGTAGTTCAGGGTGGCCATGCAAAGTTTGCCAAATTTCGGTACTTGGATGGACCAAAATTTTCGAAAATTTCAAAGTCCCAAAAAATTTGTTGGGAAGCAGTGGGAGCGACAATAATAAACCCTCTAGGGTTATTTTGGATGCTCTTCAAGATAGGCGATTAAAATCCTATATAGCTCATACCGGTAAGCCCACACTGGGGGTGGGTTTTTTCCCGCATTGGCGAGTGGGTTTTTCCCGCTTGACTATATATATTCTAACTCACGTATATACGTACTTACAAATATGAGTGTCTATTATATGCAACATTATTGAGTATATACTAACAATAATCAGAATAACAGAATACGATCCGGGGGTCTGGGGGGCGGAGCCCCCAGAAGTTGAAGAAAGTTTTTGCTTTCTGGATGAAATCGTTCTTCAAATCTTTTAATTTCTTTCATCAAGGGATCAAGGGAATGGAATGAACAACCGCCCCACAGTGCTATATCAGTTCAAGTGCAAAAGACACGCAAATATACGTATACGTAATGTATATGTGCGCAAAAGTATCAAGAGGAGCACTGTGGACCCACCTCTATGATTGCACTTGTTCGCCCCTAGGCCCTACTATTCACACCAACAGAATAGCATTCGGTACAAATCCCAAATGCCATAAAACGAAACGCAAAAAGAGGAATACAAAACGCCATACAGCACAAGACAACGAATTATATGTAGGTACTACTAGCTCAAGTTCCCCCGAACAAGTGCAATCAACAACTTAGTTTTTCTAAGTTGTCCCCTGGCGTTGATATTTCACTTTCATCTTGCAGAAACAAGAAAATTTTTAAAAATTAACACTTTCTGTGCTAAACTCGAATGACATTTTAGATTTTTTTCTACCGAAAATCTGGTGAAAATGTTGGAAATACGTTATAAGCTTATGTATACGCACTCGCGAAATTTGTGGATATGCCTTTTTCTGTTTTTCCTGTCTACTTTTCTTACCTTCAAATCGCCACGACGGGACTGCCATGAAGATCTATCCCTAGTAGTTTTCAGCATTTACGCGATAAAAGTTCTTAAATACTGGCATGCTCGGATCGGTAGCTCGCATACCGAGAAAGTTTTCAAAAAGTTTTCAGCGAAAATGGTATGAGAAACGTGCATCAAAAATGCAATTGAAGGTGTAACATGAAGTCTCGTAATCTACGTACGGCTTAATACTGCTTGACTATTCAAACTTTGTCGAAGCTTAACATAAATTACAAAGACAATATAGAGTAGAGCGGGGGATTGGGGGCGGCAGCCCCCAAAATCTGAGAAATTTTTTGAAAAATCACGGTTAAAACATAATAGAAACTTTGCATTCTTTTTTTAAATTTGGTGCTACTTCCACATTTTGGCTTGGTAATTCTTTCGTCATTTTTATTTTGGCGTTGTCAAAACTATTGTTCATTTCTGCAAACGACGCTATTTTTGACCAAAATAACCTAGACTGAATCTTCTGCTTTAAATGTAGGTAGAAACGTTTATGACTCACAATTTCTGAATTTGAAATAAATTGTTCCAATAGTTTGAATTTTGATTTATATATACACGTTTAAGTGCAGAATAATGTAAATGAACACACTAATCGCGCCGCAGGCGAGAAATTTCTAATTTTATTTGCTTTTCAATAGTTTAGTGAAAAATGATCATCTGCCGCTGAAGATGGGGGGGTCAGAGCTCAAAAAGGGGTGGGTCCGGACCCCCTGGACCACCCCCCTGGATACGCCCCTGACTTAGAGTAAACCAGAAATTAATCCCAGTCGTTTATTATTAAGCACGAAAGCTTCGATACATAAGGTCGTTGCAATTTACAGAGTACAAGAGGACTTTTGGTTAGTACAGTGTGGTGTGGTGTGCATGTGGGTGTGGGTGTGTGTGGTATGCTTGGGTGTGTGTCGTCAGTGCGTGTGGGTTAAGAGTGTGAGTCCTAGCTTCGACTTCAGCTGCAGTGTCAGTTGTCTTCTGCTTCGTCTTCGTCTCGCTGCCTTAGAGCAGCCTATGTAGCTTTGAGCTACCGTAATCCTTTGCAGCAACTGGCTGCCTAACAAAGTAAAGACAAACTGGGGCCGATGTTATCAACGTCAAAACCCGGGTTAACTCGCTAACCTGGGTTTACTCGCCTATCTTTAACACATAAAGTTGACCCGGGTTAGCAACTTAACCCGGGTTTAAACGTTGTTAACATCGGCCCCAGGTTTGGTCGAAAGACGAGCTGCAACTGACTGCCTTCGCGTCTCGGAACGCGGCTTTTATAGGCAGCTGTTATGTGATGCTATATGCGGTTATATGCTCTTATATGAAAATGATTGCGTGATTGCTTGATTGCATAGTTGTTACGTAATCGCCTAAAGTTTCTAGAAGCTTCGAGAAGATCTATAAACCAAAGTTTAGCCTAGCTAGAGTTTAGCTCGTTACACGAAAACCAGAATATCCAGTTTTATTTTTGTGTTTTTGTGATAAATAGTTGTGTTCCTAAACTCAGGAAATGAGAAAATTAGTTTCACTAATTGTAATACCTGAATTTAAATTTAAAATCTAAAATTTTAGGATGAATATTTTCCACGTTCTCTTTTTCCAACTTTGTTTTCATTTTGGTTACTTTAGTATGACAGTGAAACGGGTCAGTCGGCAGCGCTGGAGCGTCAGAAAAATCGTCTCAATCCCTTCACACTCTACTCAGAAATGCAGGTAAACTAAAGTCTGACCAAAAAATCTTGGAACCGAACTGTTACCGCGTGTCCTGAGTTAACCTTTGAAGTTAGTCTATAAACGCAATCATTCAAAAATTACAGCAGATATTAAGTATATAATTTGAGGTTGATGCTTGTTAGGGATACACAAAATATCATTTTAATGAAATAATTTGACTTCCGAACCAACCGGATACTAAGGTATAATAGCCCCTGAAATTTCAAATGTCAAAGCTCAGAACCGGAAATCGACCGGATATTCGAATACTTTGACACCGGTAAAATGAAAGTAGCCTCCCAAATATTAATTGTGCCAGAAAGGAACATTTTTGTCCGCGATTCCGAGCACCAGGCCAGAAAAACCGATTTTTCCGGTTTTTATCGAACCGGATATGGCCATAGATCACGCAGTTTTGGTCCAAATCGGACAAAATTTCTTATACAGACCAATTTCGACCCGTTGAATCCAAAAATGTAATCAGTGAAACTGTACGACCTACCCATCTTGCTGTACAGTTTTTGTGACCTAGACATCCGGTTACCGGACATGGACCAAAATGTGACCAGATTTTCGGAAATGTTTTAGGCCAAGGACCAACATACTACAATATGGATTAATTAGTATTTTCCTTCTGAATTTGAAGCGTTTTTATCGGTTTGGTATACGGTAACCGGATATAGACCGGATATGATGGTTTTACCGGATTCTCCTCCTCCTACTGAGGTTTCAGTAGTAATAGGTCCGCACCAGGCGTAGCGCCTGGGGGAGGTGCTGAGGTGCAAGCGGCGAAGCGGCGAAAGCGGCGAAAGCGGCCTGGGGGAGGTGCTGAGGTGCACGCGGCGAAAGCGGCGAAAGCGGCCTGGGGAGGTGCTGAGGTGCAAGCGGCGAAAGCGGCGAAAGCGGCCTGGGGAGGTGCTGAGGTGCAAGCGGCGAAGCGGCGAAAGCGGCGCTGAGGAGGTGGAGGTGTAAGCGGCGAAAGCGGCGAAGCGGCGCTGGTGGAGGAGGAGGAGTGAGCGGCGAAAGCGGCGAAGCGGCGCTCGTGGAGGAGGAGGAGTGAGCGGCGAAAGCGGCGAAGCGGCGCTGGTGGAGGAGGAGGAGTGAGCGGCGAAAGCGGCGAAGCGGCGCTGGTGGAGGAGGAGTGAGCGGCGAAAGAGGCTCTGGGGGAGGAGGAGGCTGGGAGGCTAAAGTGGCTGTGGCGGAGGAGGAGGAAGTGGCTGGGTGGCTGGGAGGCTAAAGTGGCTGTGGCGGAGGAGGAGGAGGATGTGGCTGGGTGGCTGGGAGGCGCAAGAGGCTCTGCTTCTGGGAGACCGGAACCATGGCTGACCCAAGCTTAAATTTGAAAATTCTCTATTTTAAGTGGGAAAAATTTGTGTATAGGGTTTTCAGGCATGTAGAATTCAAATATGAGCTTAGTTTTCCTCTACAACCTAAGCTACACGCTGCAAGTGACCCATGACCGGAACCATTGCTGACCCTAGCCTAAAATTGAAAATTGTTTATTCTTAACGGGAAAAACTTATCTAGGGGGTTTTCGACCACGTAGAATTCAAATACGAGCTTAGTTTTCTTGTATTACCTAAGCTCCAACCTGTATCCAGCACCTAGACCGGAACCACGGCTGACTCTAGCTTAAATTTCAAACTCATTTGTTTTAAATGGGAAAACTTTATTTGGGGGAGTTCTCGACCCCGTAGATTTTAAATATGAGCTTAGTTTTCCTCCATTACCTAAGCTCCATTCTGTAACTAACCCATGACAAGAACCATAACAGGATATATATAGCTTAAAAAGTAATATTTATTCATTTTAACCAGGAAAAGAATTTGTAGCGGATTTTCAATTACATAGAATTTAAATATGAGCTATTTACCTTTTGCAGTCATGCTTTGTGTTGTTTGCAACCAACCATAGCACAACTAAGCTAAAACTACGGAAGTTCCACTTTTACACGAAATAAACCACAATTTTGTAATGAAAATGCATGGTTTGTTCATGTGCTGTTAGTTTACGTAAGGTGTGCATAATCGGAATAATTTTAGTTTGTAATAAAAATGAAGACAAGGTATACAATATTTCTGAACTTGCATTAATTTTGCTATTATCTTATTTTCCTTTTGTTTCAAGCAGATTTATGTCTTAAGTTTGAGTGTACGGAACAATAACTTGCGTAACAGAAGATTTTGTAACTATCAAAGTTTGACAACTTTAATGCAAATATATACGCAAATGGGAAAGATGTACGGTTTAAACCAGTTCCAACAATTTTCTAGACTAACTGTTAAATTAGAAAACAATTGCTGTGCTCAAAAAGAACTTTACTACTTTCACATTCAAAACAAGCCGAAAATCTTTTGCCGCTGAAAATTATAACGATTTCTGTTTTTCCGTTGTTGAAAGTGCAGCTGCACAATTTGGTTTTCAGACTTATAGACTCGACATTTCAGATTTGTATACAAAATTAGTTTTATTTCTGTTGTCATTTGTGAGTAACGGAACATTATTTGAATCATCATTAGAATATAACTGATTCAACTCCGGAAAATAGCTGATCTATTTGATTTACAGATTTTGATTGATTGATTGATTTTGATTTACATTTAACAAAAGGTTAGTTTTACATCTCTAATTTTGACTTCAGCTTAGACAGGCGATTTATTAGTTGTAAGTGTTGACGCAAAGATCAAGTCAAAACATAGAATTGGACTGTATTAAGTGGTGCCACGTTGTCAGGATATTAATTCTAAAACCATTCAAACTAAGCGTATGCGTTAAATAATGTAACTTATCAGCGATTTGTTTTAGTCTATCAGCGCTTTGTATATATTGAATTTCGGGACATACAAGCACAAAAACATTTAGTAGCAACTTTAATTTGAACAGAGTATTAACTTAGACCAATTACACATATTTATAAATGCAGTGTCAACGTTTAACCTGGAATTGAAATTGTCATATTGAAATAAAATTGTCGGATTATACATCGTAGTAACTAATTTATCGCTTAATTTTAGGTTTCCAGTGTTACCTGCTCCAGTCCCAAAGTGGTATCATGTTGTTTCTAAGAAAATGGTTCTGGATTTTTCAGCTGCTGCTGTTTCGCCCAGTTTTTGATCAAGGCGAAAGTTTAGAGGGACTACCAAAAGGTACACTGTGATAAAGTTTCTGTTAATGTTCTGGCGTTGTAGGTTTGTTTAGAAGGTAGCATTTTAATTGGCTAAATATGTATTGCTGAACTAAATGATCAATTTTCTGGTATCACGATAAAATAGCTTGAAAATTATTTCGTATTGGAGCTATTCGTTTGATCTAAACATTAAAGTAATGGGCAGATCTTCAAAAATCCCCTTTTCTTAGAATTTCCCTAGCAGTGAAAACACATTTTCAAGAGAATAATTGATTGTTATTGCTGGTGTCACGAAATTAATGCCAATGTTTCTCGCTAGTGTAGTTTTTGAGTATGACTTTTAAATATTTAAAGTTTTGTCAGTAACTAAGTTGTTTAAAAAATATTGATACTATTGATGAAACCAAGAGTATGAAACTTAGGCAAAAGCTCATGCTTAGTTCGATAATATACCTGATCAGCTTAAACAGCTTAAGCTTTTTCCTTTTTTACGCAAAATCCTTTTGTAGTTTGTTTTATACATACACTCATATTAACAACATAAAACAGGGTAAATTTTAACTCAGTTCAGCAAGACAAACCAGTTTAATGTTTATGTTCTCATAGGAAGAATTTCCCCCCTTAGTGTTAGGAGGGGAAATTCTGCATATGATCCGAATAATATTGTTAAATGTAAGGAAATACTTGACTAACCATTTGATTTATTGATTCGACTCCATGGTGCACACCTCTTGAAAAGCTAAAGCTAACCTAACTTTACTTTGCTAATGCTCAGTTGTGATCGTGTCAGAGATTGATCGTTAATCAATTTCTTATCAGTTTGTAATTACAAACTTTGAAATAAAGGTTCGAACTAGAAAAATATCAGCATAAATGTTTTTGAACTTGCTGCATCTAATGCTAATAACTTTACTTAGCTTTTGCATAGTAGTGATCGTGGTAATCATTGATCGATTATTGATTTCTGATCATAACTTTGAAATAACTATTAAACTTGAATATTTAGGCATAAATATTATTCAACTTGCTAAATCCAATGCAAATAACTTTACTTAGCTTACGCATAATTGCAATCAGATAAGTTATTGATTGTTTATCGATTACTGATCAGCTTGATTTCAAACCTTGATTTCAATTTTGAAATTCAAAAAGCGGGTAGAAAGGTTTTCAAACCTGCCGAATCTTGTTAGAGCAACTTTATTTAGATTTAACTAAGCTGTAATCAAAGTTATTGAACGATTATTGATTTCTGATCAGTTCGTGATCACAAGTTTAAAATAAACGTTTAAACTTGAAAATGTAGGAATAAATGTTATTCAACTTGCTAAATTAAGTGAATGTAACTTTACTTGGCTTAGTCATAATCGCAATCAGATAAATTATTGATCGATTATTGATTTGTGATCAATTCGCGATCATAACTTTGAAATAAGTTTTAAACTTGAAAATTTGTGCAGAAATGTTTTGTCAACTTGCTAAATTAATCGAATGTAACTTTGCTTAGCATATGCTTAATTGTAAACATGTTACTGATTGATTTGATTAATTATCAATTTCCAATCAGTTTGCTCTCAATTTATAAACAACGTCTTTAGCTTCAGAATTTTAGCACAAAATGTTTTGCAATTTGCTGGATCAATTGAAACCTAAACATTACTTAGCCTATGCCTAATTTTTTTTATCCAGCTATGATTGATAAATTGATATTTCAATGGTTTGTCATTGCAAACTTTGAACTTGAGGAAAAGTCATAGAAGTTTTCAAACATGTTGAATCTTGATAAAGCAACTTTATTTAGATTTATCTAAGCTGTTTCTGATATATAATAGATCAGTTATCGATTACTGATCAATACGTGAGCACAACTTTGAAATAAACTTTCGAACTTGAAAATTTGTGCAGAAATGTTTTGTCAACTTGCTAAATTAATCGAATGTAACTTTGCTTAGCATATGCTTAATTGTAAACATGTTACTGATTGATTTGATTAATTATCAATTTCCAATCAGTTTGCTCTCAATTTATAAACAACGTCTTTAGCTTCAGAATTTTAGCACAAAATGTTTTGCAATTTGCTGGATCAATTGAAACCTAAACATTACTTAGCCTATGCCTAATTTTTTTTATCCAGCTATGATTGATAAATTGATATTTCAATGGTTTGTCATTGCAAACTTTGAACTTGAGGAAAAGTCATAGAAGTTTTCAAACATGTTGAATCTTGATAAAGCAACTTTATTTAGATTTATCTAAGCTGTTTCTGATATATAATAGATCAGTTATCGATTACTGATCAATACGTGAGCACAACTTTGAAATAAACTTTCGAACTTAAAAATTTCGACATAAATGTTTTTCAACTTGCTGAATCTAATCAAAATAACTTTGCTTAGCGTGTTCCTTGTTGTGATCATGGTATGATTGATCAGTATCGATTTCGGATCAGTTTGTTATTGCAAACTTTAGTTTGTATTTGAGTATGAAAAATTGTAGATAGAGGTTTTCAAACTTACTGCATTTGGTCTAAGCAACTTTATTTAGATTTACCTAAGCTGTTATCTGATATATCATTGATGAATGATTGATTGTTGATCGATCCTAGCATAGTGTTCCTTGTTGTGATCATGGTATGATTGATCAGTATCGATTTCGGATCAGTTTGTTATTGCAGACTTTAGTTTGTATTTGAGTATGAAAACTTGTAGATAGAGGTCTTCAAACTTACTGAATTTGGTCTAAGCAACTTTATTTAGATTTAACTAAGCTGTGATCAGATATGTTATTGATCGAGTATTGATTTCCGATCATTTCGCGATCACAACTTTGAAATAAGTTTAAACTTGAAAATTTCTGCAGAAATATTTTGTCAACTTGCTAAATTAATCGAATGTAACTTTGCTTAGCATATGCATAATTGTAAACATGTTACTGATCGATTTGATTAATTATCAATTTCCGATCAGTTTGTGCTCACAATTTTTAAACAACGTCTTTAGCTTCAGAATTTTAGCACAAAATGTTTTGCAATTTGCTGAATCAATTGAAAACTAAACATTACTTAGCCTATGCCTAATTTTTTATCCAGCTATGATTGATAAATTATCGATATTTGAATGTTTTGTCATTGCAAAATTTAGTTTAAAGTGCAAACTTTGAACTTGAAGAAAAGTCATAGAAGTTTTCAAACATGTTGAATCTTGTTAAAGCAACTTTATTTAGATTTATCTAAGCTGTTTTCAGATATATAATAGATCAGTTATCGATTACTGATCAATTCGTGATGACAACTTTGAAATAAACTTTCGAACTTGAAAATTTCGACATAAAAGTTTTTCAACCTGCTGATTCTATTCAAAGTAACTTTGCTTAGCTTCCATGTTGTGATCATGGTATCATTGATCAGTTATCGATTTCTGATCAGTTTGCTATTACTAACTTTAGTTTGTATTTTGAGTATGAAAAATTGTAGATAGAGGTTTTAAAACATGCTGAATCTGGTTAAAACAACTTTATTTAGGTTTAGCTAAGTTGTTATCTGATATATTATTGATCAATTATCGATTGCTGATCAATTTGTGATCACAACTTTGTAATAAACTTTCGAACTTGAAAATTTCGACATAAATGTTTTTCAACTTGCTGAATCTAATCAAAATAACTTTGCTTAGCGTGTTCCTTGTTGTGATCATGGTATGATTGATCAGTATCGATTTCGGATCAGTTTGTTATTGCAAACTTTAGTTTGTATTTGAGTATGAAAAATTGTAGATAGAGGTTTTCAAACTTACTGCATTTGGTCTAAGCAACTTTATTTAGATTTACCTAAGCTGTTATCTGATATATCATTGATGAATGATTGATTGTTGATCGATCCTAGCATAGTGTTCCTTGTTGTGATCATGGTATGATTGATCAGTATCGATTTCGGATCAGTTTGTTATTGCAGACTTTAGTTTGTATTTGAGTATGAAAACTTGTAGATAGAGGTCTTCAAACTTACTGAATTTGGTCTAAGCAACTTTATTTAGATTTAACTAAGCTGTGATCAGATATGTTATTGATCGAGTATTGATTTCCGATCATTTCGCGATCACAACTTTGAAATAAGTTTAAACTTGAAAATTTCTGCAGAAATATTTTGTCAACTTGCTAAATTAATCGAATGTAACTTTGCTTAGCATATGCATAATTGTAAACATGTTACTGATCGATTTGATTAATTATCAATTTCCGATCAGTTTGTGCTCACAATTTTTAAACAACGTCTTTAGCTTCAGAATTTTAGCACAAAATGTTTTGCAATTTGCTGAATCAATTGAAAACTAAACATTACTTAGCCTATGCCTAATTTTTTATCCAGCTATGATTGATAAATTATCGATATTTGAATGTTTTGTCATTGCAAAATTTAGTTTAAAGTGCAAACTTTGAACTTGAAGAAAAGTCATAGAAGTTTTCAAACATGTTGAATCTTGTTAAAGCAACTTTATTTAGATTTATCTAAGCTGTTTTCAGATATATAATAGATCAGTTATCGATTACTGATCAATTCGTGATGACAACTTTGAAATAAACTTTCGAACTTGAAAATTTCGACATAAAAGTTTTTCAACCTGCTGATTCTATTCAAAGTAACTTTGCTTAGCTTCCATGTTGTGATCATGGTATCATTGATCAGTTATCGATTTCTGATCAGTTTGCTATTACTAACTTTAGTTTGTATTTTGAGTATGAAAAATTGTAGATAGAGGTTTTAAAACATGCTGAATCTGGTTAAAACAACTTTATTTAGGTTTAGCTAAGTTGTTATCTGATATATTATTGATCAATTATCGATTGCTGATCAATTTGTGATCACAACTTTGTAATAAACTTTCGAACTTGAAAATTTCGACATAAATGTTTTTCAACTTGCTGAATCTAATCAAAATAACTTTGCTTAGCTTGTTCCTTGTTGTGATCATGGTATGATTGGTCAGTTATCGATTTCTGACAAGTTTGTTATTGCAAACTTTAGTTTGTATTTGAGTATGAAAAATTGTAGATAGAGGTTTTCAAACTTACTGAATTTGGTCTAAGCAACTTTATTTAGATTTACCTAAGCTGTCATCTGATATATTATTGATCAATGATTGATTGTTGATCGGTCCTAGCATACGTAGTATGCTAAATGCGTAATACTATACGTAATCCTTAAAATTATTATGTGTGCGAATAACATCTATTAATGTGTAAAAAATAGTATTGAACGTGGATTCGTATATTTATAACCACTTACCGTATCGTGTAGCTTGAGTAGTATAGATGATCAACGACGACTACTTAGCACTTAAGAGCGTGCTATGTTCTTAATGAAGGGACGATCAGTTAACACTGAAGGGACGACCAGTTAACACTCAAGAGCGTGCTATGTTCTTAATGCAATAGCATCTGTCAAGTATTAATTGGTCGCCCTTAAGAGGGCGGTTGGGGTAAAATGACGACCGTATGATATGATTAGTCGTGGTCAGGATACGCGGTCTTGATAATCCATTCCTGACCGATCTGTTTCGTAACAACCCGTACTGTATGAGTGAGTTCTCCGGTTAATCCGAAGGTTCCCACAACGTATGGAAAGCGCCGAAATAAATACTTCCGCTTTTCTTTTCTTCCACGCTCGTCCCTTCCCATTATTACTCTGGTTTTCTGCGGCTGTTCGAATGTTTGTGTAATAGTTTCTACCGCCGTCTGTTTGTCGTTGAAGACGGAAATTCTAGAACCGGGAGGTACAGGAGGGAGGTGTTTCTTAAATAAATGGGAACTTGTAAATAACGCTGCCATTATGCAGAGGAAGCTATAAAACGCGTTCTGTGATGTCAGAAGTTTAAAACTCAGCTTGATTTATTACTCAAGTTTAAACAATGAGTCGCTTCCTTCGAGTCTTGAGGCAGGTGTTTTCAAATTAAACTCAGAGGGTGCCCTACTTTTGCACCTGCTTTTTTAACGATCGCAATTGAATTTTGAATTTAATAAAAGGAACTTTTAAAGTCTACAGATTAACAAAAAGTTATTCAAAGGTGTGTAAATTACTTTGTACGTAAAATTATTTAGTTCTCTTAATGAATTATTTGTTAATCGATTATAATAAAGTTAACTTCGTTTACTAAATTTATTAACTCACTTTACTTTAATTTTTGTCTGACATCACTGAAATAATTCCCATTCATTAATTGTCTATGATCGCAATGCTTTGTTTGAGCAAACGCTACAATTAAATTTTATTCAGAGGATTCCATACTTTTGCACCACTGTTTTACAATCGTAATTTAAATTTTCGAAATTTAATAAAAGGAGGTTTTAAAATCTACAGATTAGAAGCAAAATTACGCAAAGGTGTGCTAATTATTTTGTATGTAAAATTATTGAGCTCGATTACTAATAATTTATTAATTAATGGATTATAGTAAACTTAACTTTACTACATTTATTAAATCACTTTCACTTTCGTTTGTTGTTCTGGCATCACTGAAATAATTCCCACTCATTAATTGTTTATGATCGCAATGCTTTGTTTGAGCAAACGCTACAATTAAATTTTATTCAGAGGATTCCATACTTTTGCACCACTCTGTTTTACAATCGTAATTTAAATTTTCGAAATTTAATAAAAGGAGGTTTTAAAATCTACAGATTAGAAACGAAGTTACGCAAAGGTGTGTAAATAACTTTCTATGTAAAATTATTGAGTTCTATTAATGATTGATTAGTTTGAATTCTGTTAATGACTGATTAATCGAGTTATTAATTAATCGACTATAAAATAAAGTTGACTTTATTAACTAAATTTATTAAATCACTTTTACTGTTTTTTTCTGGCATCTCTGAAATAATTCCCATTCATTAATAGTTTATGCTTGTAATACTTTATTGTTTGAGCAACTCTGCAATTAAAATTTAACTAGAGGATGCCATGCTTTTTCCACCTGCTCTTTTTAACAATCGAGTTTTGAAATAAGGAGCTTGCAAAGTATATACACAGATTACAAACAGAATTACGCATAAATGTGTAAACTAGTTTGTATGTAAAATTATTGAGTTCTGTTAGTGATTGATTAGTTTGAATTCTGTTAGTGACTGATTAATCGAGTTATTAATTAATCGACTATAAAATAAAGTTGACTTTATTTACTAAATTTATTAAATCACTTTTACTTTTTTCCTGACATTACTGAAATAATTCCCATTCATTAATTGTTTATGCTCCTAATGCCTTATTGTTTTAGCGAACACTACAATCGCGATGGTTTACAGCTGTAAGAAGTGCAATCGGAAGTACAAGCATAAGCGAAGCTATGATCGCCACATGTTGTCCCATAAAGATGTAAAGTTCTGCTGTGATCTATGTGGGGAGCCCTTCACCCGAGGGGACAGCTTGAAGCGGCACAAGATGAAGATGCATGGTGAAGATTCAAACCAAGAGCCCGCACCCATCGCCAATCCCATTCCCGAACCTTACCAACCAGAGCTCTACAGTCCTGGAAATACCCTCTTCGAAATGAAATCCCCATTGCCCTCTCCCCCGAGGACACCACCGCCTTCACCGTACAACAGCGATAATGAACAGGTACAACATTTTTCCGACATTTAAGACCCTAAATAGGTGCGCCAACAAAACGTTTACCTATGTTTGCTTTACGTTCTCTGAAAGTATATGTGCTTACAAGAATTCGTGCTTTGTTTTAGACCGATGATGTTATTGCAGTAGAAACGAATGAGCCAGCTCACACAAAGGAATGTCAGATATGCAGGAAGACATTTACGCGACGCGATAATCTGCTGCGGCACATGTCACAACACCAACCGGAAAAGACGCATAAATGTGATAAATGCTCAGAGACTTTTGACCGGAAGGAGAACTTAGAGCGTCATAAAGCAACCAGACACGCTAAGACGGTAAGCAATGCAGATGAATTTCTGGTCCTAGCTATTTTTATGTGCTTGAAGCAGCAGTAAAATGCAGAATCGACAATAACAGTCGCAGTCATAATCTAATATGCATTGAAGTCTGTAAAATTAGTAGACTGTTTCGCTAATGCAGCAAAACCTTCCATCTGGAGGATAGACCGAAATAAATTACATGGGATAAGTAGGTGGTTCTTGTAATTTATTAGTTTTCTTTATTTCAGCCTGTGATACGGTGCCCACACTGCTATAAGCAGTTTAGCCGTGAAGACAAACTTGATCGCCATGTTCTTGAACACCACAGTGGCATCAAGCATGCATGCACGTTCTGCGATCAGGAGTTCAACAGGGCTGAAAGTCTTGTTAGCCATATTAACAAGATGCATGGCCCAGGCCCAAGCCAAGGAAAGAGAAAACTTGATTCAACAGATAATCAATCGGCTAGCTCCAGCAAACTGCGGAAGACTGAAGATCCTACCAATCACCCGCAGAGTCTAGCCGAGGACGACGCTATGGAAACTATCTACCGGCAAAACTGGCATCATATCAGGACGCATCATGATCGGACCGAGGCCCCTAACCTTCTTGACAGACATAATTTCAGATTGCAGCACATGAATCTGGAGGAGATCAAGGAATACCTTGAAGAAACATTCAAAGAGCAAAAGTGTACTGCGAAGTGGACCATCTCGCTTGGATACATTCTTCGCAATACCACTACTGGCGAGCTTAGCTACTACTACTCGAGCTACAACACCCAGGTCCTTGAAGGTCCAAAGACAGTGGGCAATAGAGCGGACTTTGATGACCTATTGGCTCAGCTGGATATGTCTGACTTGCTGGAGTGGGCGAAACAGCAACGGGCCAGCACAAAGTTCACAGTTGAACGAATTACCAACCTTTCAGTTACCATTCATCGCCTCAATGATGTCCCAATTGGCTCGCCGATCGAACTACCCGATTTCATCAAGAACAACAAAGCTATCAAATCGATGACGCGGGGAACCAACGGTCCCCATAATGACAGGAAATGCTTCTTCAGGTGCTTATCAGCTCATAAAGGAGACGGGGAACGAGATCTAGAAACTGAATCGGATGAACTGTACCGTAGATGGTGCCAACGAATTGAGTTCCAAGGAAGAGACAGCGAATTTGAAGGTGTTCAAGTCGATGACATTCCTAGACTTGAACGATTGTTCAAAGTAAACGTTTTTGTTTACAACCTATGCAAGACGGCTGACCCTGAATCTGATGAAGAAGACAGTGGATCAGAGCTGGATGACGTCGACATCGAAGGACATAGACCACGCCAGCCTGTGTTGGCCGGTTTGTTGGATCGTGCCAACAGTCCTCAACTGGATCCCTTTTACATGTACGACCAACAGGAGGTAGATGACGCAGACTTGGTTGATTGGGACGCCCCTATAGTGGAGCCGGCCCGGGAACGGAATCCTTTCATCGATGACGAGGCTGGTGAAGAGGGAGACGCGGGGGAGGTATTGGAGGAAGGTGAGGTAACTGATGGTGAGGATGAAGATGGAGAGGTGGAAGGAAGTGAGGGAGAAATAGAGGAGGGAGAATTAGTTGATGAAGTGGTAGAAGGTGAATATGAGGAAGGTGGTGAAGGAGAGGAAGGTGATGAGGTGGTAGGCATGGTGGAGGAAGATGGGAATGAGGAAGGCGGAGAAGGGAATCAGGTTCGGGCCCAGAGACGGTGGAGGCGCCCAAATGAGTTTGCTGAGCTCATCTACAGATCAACATCGACCTTCGACAACACCATGTACCTAAACCGTTACGAAGATCATTTCTCCCTTATTACTGACATTCAACAGTACTGCAAGGCGTGGCGGTGCCTAAAATGCGATAAGTTCTTTTATCGCCGAAACGATCACACCCGTCATGAGCCAATCTGCAATGGTGGCGCTCCAAAGCGGATTTACCCTGGCGGTGGATGGGGCAAGACCAAAACTA
>JASAND010016567.1:0-37570 GCA_030248195.1 Trissonchulus latispiculum | reverse complement strand
TATATACATTGATTTGATATGTCGTTTCTACTTTGTAATTTTTATTAATAACGTTAGCGGGGGTGGATAGTATATGTTAACTTGAACTGTCATAATTTGTCAGTATTTTCTGAATTCCATTTTAATATTAATTATTGTTCAAAGCTTTGTTTCGATAATCAAAACTATGTAGGAGTTTTCAAAGTGCCAGCAGTTCAGTAACAAGCTGGTTTCGTTCCGAAAGCTGCTGCTTGCTTAGTATCAGATGGGCGTGGCATGTCTTGAATGTTTCTCCATATTTCTGCCATTTTTTATGATTTTTGAATGAAAAATGGACAGTGGAGTCTCTCGATAGTGGGTGTTAAATTTCGTCATTTGGGGGAGGTTCACCACAGAAAGGATATTAATTTGAGCGGTTTAAACATAAATTTGGGGAGAACACCGAAATTATGGGAGGAAGATGTAATCCTTCTTAAAAATGGTTGAAATCTGCACAGAAAATTTTGTTTTCGTGTTCCAAAAACATTTCGGTTTTAAGTAAATTAATTTTATTTCTTTTCAGCGTAACAAGCCGTTTGCGATCCTGAAGCATCTGTTGTCGCCGGGTCGCTACTATCAGTTTCGAGTCGCCGCCGTGTCTGTCAATGGAAGTCTCGGATTCTCTCAGGCCAGTGATCCATTCAGACTCTCCAGAGGTATTTAAATATACGTTCAGTTTATTATACTTTAAATTTAAATTATTAAATTGAATTATTTTTGTGAGATGTACTGGAGCCACTATCACCTGTCTGGCGTGTCAGGAGTCTGAAGTTAGACGGTCGCCTTCGTGTGGAAAGGCTCGAACGCAGCGCAACCTTTCTCATAGACTGTCTCCTGTTTCTGACAAAAGGCTTTACGTTAGTGACTGCTGGGCAGGCGGTTTCATTGCATCTTCATTTGTTTATTTATTTATTTATCTTCTGTATTTTTGTAGATCCAAAAGCCCCCGGGAAACCTCGGGACCTAGCCGCCGGTGGTGCTACCTTTCAACCGGGGGCTGGCGGTCTCCTACTGGAGCAGGAAATCACCTGGCTCCCCCGCAGTCAGACCTACCCATTCTACACTACCAGCTGACCTGGGCAAAACAGCCACTGGCTCCGCTCAAATCGCCTACCGCACAGTCTGGCAACAGTACCAAATCGCCTAAAATGCTCAACGACTCCCCGGCCACCAATGATAGCCGTGAGGAAATCCTGGATGACCTTCTAACCCTGCCCAGTCGAACCCGCCTGGTTCCGGGGGACGTGATGTCGGCGAGACTGGACGGACTGCGACCCGGGACTCGATATCTGGTCGAGGTTCATGCCATCGTTCAGTCCGAACGGGAGGAATGGCACGGGGAAAAGGCGGCCATCTTCATTGTGATGGCCAAAAATCCGACAGAAAATTGTGAGAATTTCAGAATTTTTTGATTCTATTTTGACAGTTAAAAATAATAGACGCATGAGTAAAACTACTTGTTTGAGGAGGAGGTTGGTGTTTAGTTGAACATAGCTCAATTTTTGAAAATTGTTGCATTCTCAGACGTAATTTGCAGACTATTAATTACGCAACATTTCCACTGGTTTGAATTTGACACAGCTTTAACTTTTAAATTTTCTGGAGTCATTGAATTATTTTTCGACGCTGTTTTGAAAAAAGTGATCATTTTGCCTCATGCTTTTTTCCAATAGTTTCAATTTTATTCAGATTTGATTAGTGATTATTTTGTGTTTTTCTAGTGATTTGTGCTACGTCCGTTCTTATCTTGCAATGATTTCTAATTTCAGCACAAGGCTCAGAGATTGATTTTGAGAACATTTCACCTGATCTACTGCCAATGCCGGGCGATCACAACGATTTGTTGACCTACGAACCCTTCAGTGAACCCAAAATCCAGGATCTGCGAGTTGAGAAACCCTACTATCAAAATGGTCTCCTGAAAGCTTTTCTCACCTGGGACTATATTGGTCCTAGTAAGTTGTATACGAATAAAGATTAATGTCAGGCAATTTTGAAAAAATTTTAGATTTAATTTAGATTGCTGGAATTTGGGAAATCTAGACGGAACATAACTGCGGCATGGGATGTGCCTGATTGTTGTGACTGTGCCCTTGCAAACTATTTAGTTTAGGAGAGCACGTTTTATGAAATGTTTTGTTTTCTTTTATTTTAGGACCAGACCATGCCCTATTTCGTGTTGTCTGGTGGCCGTTGGCTTGTTTGGGAAATTCTTACTCCGAATATTCCGGGAGCAAACCGATTGATCATGTTGTTGAGGTCGGTGAAATTTAGTTCAATTTTCTGTGTATGTTCATCTTATAAGTTTGCTAGGGCTGCAATTTCTACATTTCTTGTGTCGTTCTGTATTGTTGCATTGAAGTGTATTTGTGTGTATTACTCTGGGTGGCTCCCCCGGGGGGGGGGGCCGCCCCCACTTTTTGGGTTACCCCTTCACTCGTCCCATCCCCCCTCTTGGCCCCATCCCCACTTTTTGGGCTTTCCCTGCGTTGCCCACCCACTATAAGGTCGTGCCCAGAAAATGTCAAATTTTGAGGGTGTTTTGGTCAAATTTCAAAAATTTTCCGGCTTGGCTGTATTTTTTCACAAATCGTCTATTTCTGTACTCAAACTCATCAATTTTTAAGCACTTTTTAGCATAGAAGCCGTATACGTAGAAAACAGGCTATTTTTACTGCATGTTTGGCAATTTGAGACCACTGGATCCCCCCACTTTTTGGGCTTCCCTCTACTTCCCCACCTCCACTTCGCCTATAAAACGCCCAGTTACTGACTAGCTATGTAGATAGTATAGGTATCGGCTACTTTTGTCACCTAAACACATGACAACATGAATTAAAAACTTCTAAATTTCTATTTTCTTTGCTTCATTTTGCTTTTATTTTTCGATTATTTTAGGCCGTCGAAGTTTTTGAACTGTATGATCTACAGTTTGGCTGTCATTACACAGTTAACGTCAGCCTAGAACAGCGAGAAAAGCCTACAGCACCCAGCAGCTTCAAAGACAACACTGACCATACAAAGCCAGCATTGCTCAAAAGCTCAACAACTGAACTTGAGAGCCCTGTCGTGGGACAGTTGAAAATTTCAAACGCCTAAATGCCAAGACACGCCGGTCAAAGGCACTCGTACCCCTAAATGCCCAACACTTGGTAAAACTTTTAATCTTTGTTTTCTGGTAACGTGTTTCGTTCTTTTTGAATTTTGCAACTTTGATTGAGCATCACTTCGGTTTTTAAAATTTTCCTTCACTTCATAAACTCAGATGTAATGTTCACCATGAAAGAACAGGTACATTTTGCGCGTTTCTTCTGACTATAGGCCGTCATTTAATTTATTGTTAATTTCTGTCCAACACATTTTATTTTTCTGCATCACAAAATGACTAATGGTTTTTTAGCCCCTGACGTCCCATCTCGCCCGGAAAGTCTCAACTGTCGCCCCCTGAATTCCAGCAGAGCCCTCAAAACGTTTCCCCTTCACTGTCACTGGAATAAACCTCCAGCCAGATCCGACGAACCAGTCACAGCCTATCGAGTGGTGTTCGGCCTCCGCCTTTCGCATAGACTGGGTCTGGCGGGCACGGAACCCTTTCCGGGTCTGGACAAAAATACGGTCGTCATCAAGGTGGTGGACTCGGTACGTAACAACAGGATTCCGTGAATTTAATTTAATAGTCAAAATTCGTATTTACGTAATTTGTTTACAGTTTCATAATCATTATGGTTTGCTTGGCGGTTCGTGTCCTACCCAGCAATCTCAGTAGAGTTTTCGCATAATGTAAACCGTGCGGTGCCTGCCTAATATTGACTTGCCTTGAGGGTCATTTGCCAGCACTTCTGTATGAGGTTTTCAGCAGTTTAAGTTTCCAGAGATTAAATATGTATAGCAGAGGGGTGCAGAGGGTCCGCCCCGCTTCCTCTCTTCTTTTCGCAAACAATACAGGAAGTTTTCCAGCTTTTCGTAAAAACCATTATCAGTTTTTTAAATTCAGCGACGGATCCCCTCCTGTTTTTTAATTTGACCCGATCCACTCCTCCATCTGCAAAGTCCTTGATACGCCAATAACTCATGCATATATATGTATCTACTATAACTATCTCTTATATATTTATTCAATTTGGTTTTTGACATTTTGTTTCAGGCAGATCGTTCCATCACACTAACCCAGCTGCTGCCCAGTCAACAGTATATCATTCAGGTTCAGGCCGTATCCAAGGTGGGCCTCGGCCGCACCCTACACGAGACCCTTCACAATACCCTCCTTTACCAAGAAACAGCATCACATCTCTACAGGTCGGCAATTAATAATTTACATTTTATTTAATCTGATGCTTTTTCGATATATCTTTAATCTAAATTCCTTTCGTATGTGATTTTTCTTCGGTGGTGTCGCATACCTGGCTGGCTACCATTATTAGCTTCCATAGAAACTATTAAATAGGTTAGTCTCTTATGCCTAACTTTAGGTTAAAGTACTTTCAACATCTGAATTTGGTGCCCTTAATTGAGTTGACGCATTAGGTATTCTATGTAGGCTAGAAAATTTGTTCTCTTCCATCTGTAAGCGATAAAGACTTTCTATAAGAGGAAATTAAAAGTAAATTACACCCGAAGCAAATGTTTACGTAATTATTCACAGCTTTCAAGAACGCATTAACCTAGCGAGAGCCAGAACTTTTAAGAACTGAAAGGAACGTGTGGAATGTAAAATTACTTCTGCAGCGGAAATGAATTCAAATTTGAAAAATGTAATGACTTTACATTGGTATGTTTTTGGTAATGCCCCCGCTTGTATCCTAACGCGGGATTATGGTACGGAACGGGTTTTGGGGGGGGGCATTTCGACCGCACATGACAGCAAGCAAGAGGGAAATTGGTTTTATGCACGAAATCCTATTTCTATGTTTTTGTTTTAGATTCAAGATTTTACAACGAAGACAATTTTCGCCAAGACAATCCTGCCAGCAGTGATTCAGCAGTACTGAGCAGTCCAGAGGACCTGTCACGTGACTTTGATGCTGCAGAGTCTCAGCAGGGACGTCCAGTGGGAATTGTGATACGGCCCCCAATGGCCAGCATAGATGACTCTTTAATCATCCCCGGCAGGGGTCTGACGCAGCCAGTGGAAGCAGTTCTTGGCTTTGGATACGGCCCCCTACTTACAGCTGCCCACCCTTTTCCCTTAGCCAGCCCCTCCTTGTCTTTCTGGCGGCCCATTCTGCTTCCCTACTTCAGTTGACTCTGTGGATCAGTATTTTGATTTTGAGATGACCCCTCGTCTCACTATTTATTCATGTATCACCGTTTTGACTTGAATAGACGACCGTATGAAAATTATGTACTAAAAGTAGGTAGCTTTTTTGGTGCTTTTGCCTTTAGAATTTTAATGATAATTCCTTCGAGTGTAAACCTAGTATATTATTGTTATTTATTGCACTATAGATAAGATTAAAAAACTAAAGCGCGTAATTTCAAAATCTTGGGCACTTTACCAGTGGTTAGTCGAAACATAGGTCCTTGGTCACTACAGAATACAGATTTCTTGCAGCTCCTGCTTGCCCTTCCTTTTCTGCTATGTCGATCTTTCATGAAGAATTCCTCATTGATAAGAAGAGATCGTTTTGTTGTGACTGTTTTCGCTTGTCTGTGATTGTCATTTCTGAAAATTATGTGTCTTGTCTTACTTTTTTGGCCTTGTCTTTTACGGGTGCCTGCCCGTTCTACTGTGCTGCTTTTCTTTCCGGAGATTCGATTTCTAGAAAACATTCCTAAGATCTATGAACTCTATAGTCTTTATGGGTGCTTTTTGGAATTTTTTGGATTCTGCTGATTTTAGCCGAATCGGTTAGCCGTCCGTTTTCCGTCCTCTCAGAGCGCGGGTTCGAATCCGCCCTCATATTTGTTTTTGATTCGTCTTGATGAAATTAGATTTGTGAATTTAATTAGAAATCAGTTTTAATTGATGTGATATTTTGTAATTATTGTTTCTGATTTTGACCATAATCTGTACTTTTGTTTATTGTTTATGCATTTCATTGTGAGCATAGTTTTATTTATTGTTGTATCATAGAGTGCTTGATTTGCGTAAATAAAGTGTGGACTTGGCTCATACTTTATGTGTAGGTGGTGAGTTCTGACTAGGATTGGCCGATATTTTCCTTGCTTGGCTTGGCCGAGTTTGATTTGGCCAGCCAGCTGGAAGGTATTGCTGGTTTATCCTTGTTTAGCTGTTGGCCAACCTTGGCTAGCCGAATTTTATATTTATGCTTCTGTCTTGCTGAATTGCACACCAACGTTATTAAACCTAACATAGTTTCTAACAAAGAGCCAGCTCAATTGTTTTAGTTCTGTCTGTTGTATTTTCCCAGCCATAACTTTTGGTTTCTTGACCAATAACTCTATAAGCTTGAACTTTGGTTCATACTGAGCTAACGAAAAGCTGAATCGAAAAACGGTTTTAGAGACGTGCTCTATTACCCGTAGAAAAACATTCCTATGGAAGTTTTCGTTTTCAGCAAATTTTTTTCAAAACTGGCCCCTCCTACCAAACAAAAGTTTAAATTTTTTTTAATTTTTGATTTCATAAGCTTCCAGCATGCGCCCATACCAAATTACCAAATTTCAAAGTTATTGGTCGAAAAAATCAAAAGGTATGGCTGGGGGAGGGAGGAAGCGCAAGAGACCCTTTAAGTTTTGCTGGAGGACTCCAATGGTTTGATGGGGTGTTGACCACTGCACAAATAAAATTTGCAAATATGCAACAAATTTTAATGTAAACTAGCGCTGAATAGTGTGGATAAGTAGTGACCTACCGAGAAGTTGGAGCCATCTTTTGTACGTAAACTGAAAACCTTGTTGTGATGTAATTAATATAACGTTTATCATCCAATATTCTCACGATAAGTATCAAATTAAATTTTTGGCATTGTTGCAGGCATAAAATCAGCAACTTTGAGCTTGGCCAAAGGTCAACGCCAAAGCCAATTGGCGGAGATTTTTTGGCCAATATTCATGGCTTGGCCAGCCATTGGCCACAGCGGCCAACGTACTACGCTTAGTTCTGAGTTTTCTAAATTGACGACACGGCCAACAAATTTGACACGGTACAGTGGCAAACTATTTTTACCTAAGCTTCGACAGGCGACAGTGCGTCTATTTCAGAAAGCGATGTGGAAGTAGGGCCAGTTCTTGTTCCGACGATTTCAGAATTTCTGTACTTTCGGACATTCACAGTATTGTTCTACAAATATGCAGTAATGTAAATCCACAATTGACGACCCCATATCTTTCAGTCCAAGAACGGTGAGGTTGAAAATATTCCTGACATTTCTTAAACTGGCAAACCAAAGCCGTCTGTTTCCGTCTGGCAATCCTTGATAACCGTTCCTGTGCAGTACAGAATATAAATTTTGTCAATGTGCTAACTGTTGTCAAGGGTGTCAGGTAAAAGCTAAAACCATTGAATTAAACCTAAACCTTAAACCTAAGCCATTGAATCTAACCATAAAGCAGGACTTTTTTTCTTGCCTTCTGCAATTTTGTAGCTTGATTTTCTGAGAATCTCTTGTTTCAACATGATTCACAGCTGTTTGGTTGCTTTGGCTTTTCTGTTGCACACGACGCGAAGTCTACCTGTACTGCTGCCTTCAGTGAGGTTGGATCCGGACTCAGTGAAAGTCAAATTCCTACAATACGACACAAATCCAGATACGGGAGAAAGCGTTCTGAGCATCCAAACGGATCAAAGCTTTTCCACTGGCTGGTCTCAAGATGTGCGTCTTTAGGGACCTTTTCATAAGTTGGATTAAAGCAATTACTAAATATATGATCATTTTAAGGCTGCATTCACGGATTAAAGTTTAATTAGGTTAACTAATTAGCTTAGCCGATTTAAGGGGGGGGGGTCCATCATGAAAAATTTTTAGGCGACGGATTTCGCCCATTTTCACACATAAGTTAGCCACATATGTCATGCATATCAAGTTTAAATTTTGAGTTGTTTCGTTCAGTTCTCCGTAAGTTACGAACCATCAACTGTGTGCAATTTGAATATGAGCGAGCACAAGGGTGCTGCAGCCAACTGAGGCAAATTTTCGCAAATCAACTTTACGTTTTTAGCTTATTTAGTTACACACCTTTAAAAACTATTAAGAAAAACATTTTGGTACAGTTTCCAGCCGGATGGGATTGATCAGAAGCTTCTCTAAAAAATTTCTCGGAGAAATAAGGCCCTTGTTCTTCGTGATGTGATGAAACATTTAACAGCGGTTAACTTAAAATAGAAGCATTTCGGACCCATAGTTCTATGAGAAAAATTCATCCTCGCAATGAGAGCATTCGATTGATATATAATATGCCATATTTTGAAAAATTTAAAAATCGCTGTTTTGCGAAATTTGGGGTTCGAGGGTACCGTTTGGCACGATGAGAAGTACTGGACGCAGATATCAGCATAATTCATGCTGCAAATAGATCCGAAAACATGAATACACAAGTTGGAATACAAAATTGACAGATTAGGACCTTACTGTTGTCGGGATTTAGCCAAATTTTCAAAAAAACCGAAATTTTGAAAACTTTGCTAAAAATGCCCATTTTTGCGCCAAAAAGATCTCGAAACTGGAAAAACATACAATGAAACCATTGGTATCAGTGGAACCGCCAATTCAAGTACTACGGGACCCTGGAGTTAGAATTTTTATTTTGGCCTCTGCATTAGAGTAATTTGCAATTCTTTCCGAAGACCCCACTTTTCAGCTGCAAAAAACGTTGAATTTTGACGATTTTCCAATGTTTTCGATAAATAAAAAATTTTTTAAAAATTTTAGGGGCCTAAATCAAAATTCTACTTCCAGCGTTCCGCAGTTTATGATTATAGCTACATTATAAATATAAAATTATGCAGGATTACAACTGTTTGTCGAGAGATCTTTTTGGCGCAAGAATTAAATCACCACTTTTTCTGTTTCCTATGTTTAACACATGCGGACCTCGACTTTGAGGTGAAATAACTCAACAACCGTAAGAGATACGAGTTTAATTTGAAAACTCGTTAAAATATCCCACTCAAAGATCATTATATGTGAAAATGAGCGAAATCGAAGATGGTCGAAAAATTGACCAAAAATGGACCCCCCCTTAAGTATTCCAATCCGCTATTTTATGAATTCGTTTTGAATCCGTTTAATTATTTTTATGAAAAAACCCCCATGGCATCTCCTGATAGCGCGACTACTAAACTGGTGAAGGAGTGATTGGTCCAAGAAAACAGTTCACTAATAAACTTAAAAGCATTTTTAAACACTAGTTTTTTACTTTTTATCTCATTTATCTGATGCTCATCTCATTCACCGGAGTTCTGTTCTGCAAACCAGCGTCTTGATTCAAAATTTGTTGAATTGACAAAATGTTTCGTCTTTTCTCCGTGGTGCGCGTGCTTGTGCAGACCTCAACATAGGACATTGCTGTAATCGTTTGTTAAAGAATTTGAACTTAGATACATTTTTACTGAGTTGATGTTGGTCTGGAAAAATCTTTCTTGTTTGGGAAACATGGGATTTAGGCGGGATGGGGCATTTGTAGGACTTTATCATGAATACAAGAAATCAAAATGTAGTAGATGGCGAAGTCTGTTTTTCGATTCAGTATTTGGTTAGTTCAGTATAAGCTAAAGTTCTAAGCTTGATATGTATATACGCTTATATTTAGTCAACAAAAAAGAAAAGCAGAATCGAAAAACTGACTTGAGAGTCGTGTTCTGAGATCCAGAAGCACCCACAAGCCACAACCTTTCATCAGAATCATAGGCAAAAACTTTCGGTTTTCCTGCCCCCCCCCTTGCAAAGCGAAAAATCAAATTTAGCGAAATTGAAAATGTTTGGAATATTTGAATCAACCTTGTCAAAAACATACCCGTACCAAATTTCAGCTCATTTCGCCATATTTACTGTTTAGGGCCTGGTGTAGAATTTGTGGTGTGTACTGTGTACGGTTTGTGTATTTGTATCGAAGATCACTTTTCAAAAAAATCGGCGACAAAAGATTTCCCTGTTTCTCTTGCCCCCTCCTTGAGAAATCGAAAAATTTTGCAATGTGTCAACTTAGCGTAGTCGAAAAGTTCTCATACCAAATTTCAGCTCAATTGATCCAGTTTTAAGAATTGTTAGTGGTGGTTGGTAATCTGGAAAAGACCCATTACTGTATCTGTCAGTATTTTTGTAAAGCCGAACCGCCACATTTTGTTTCTCAAAGCACGGCCACATTTTGCAATTTTTTCATCTGATTGTCGGCTTTCGCCGAGGTCAAAATTCTGGAGATTCAAAAATAGTGAACCTCTTTCATTTTTGGTAATGTTTTAGGTTACAGGACAGTACGCTTTGAATTCGTTTATGCAATTCTTGCAGCATAAGCTAATCAGGTTTCACAAATGCTTCTGCGATTAGCATTTCTTATGGGAAAGACGGACGTAACTTTTCCCCGATAGTACCCGTTAAAGCTCTGGATTATCCATGACTTTTTGAACGAAACGAAAACTGTAGTAAAGTGTAAAGTAAAGTGTAGTAAACATCACTGTAGTATTACCGAAAAATGTGTTTACAAACTTTGGCCGTTTTTATAGCAAATTAGCATTTGGAGTCAACCCAAACAATGAATCTTTATATAGCAATATATGTTTAGAATTTCTAAAATTCTGGGTATTCAAAATTTCCGGATTTCAAAAATTTTTCCAATCTCCACAAGATGGGTACCATTCGAAAACTCTTACCAGCTGAACAAGTTTTACAACAGTATGAATTCTTCAAAATGCACTCAATCCGCGTAATTTGCGCAAACCGGTTTTTCCGGATTTTAAGTTCTTTGCAAATACTACAATACCGGGACATCTGAAAAGACACCAAACTCCCGGAATTTACGAAAGGCCGATTAAACTAGCTGATGAGTTCTTCTAATCATTTCTGCTAGTTAGCGCTATTATAAAGGCTGTCTTGCTCATCAGAGCTTTCAAATAATTCCCATATTGTAGGGTATTCCATAAAAATTTTGAAATCCGGAAAATCCTATTTTCGAGAATTCCAGGAATTGAGTACGTTTTCAAGAGTTTGTTCTACTGCAAGCGTTGTTCCGTAAATCCATTCAATGCTTTGAGATATGATATCCACCTTGGGATTTTCGGAGAAAAATTTTAAAATTAGTATTAGTATTAGTATTAGTATTATTTTATTTCCCAACCAAAAAAACGTTGCAAACAAACCACCAAGAGAAAAAAACAAAATAAACAATAATTCTATCAAATATTAAGTATTTCTTAGAACCATGTACATGGCAATGAACGATGGAAGGAAGAGGGAGTTAGGGGTGGGCCGAAAAATCTTAAAACTTTATGAACTTAATGAAACTTTTTGTTGGACCATTCACACCAAACATTCAGTTGACGCTACAGTACTGTCCTTGTGACAAGAAGACGCACCTAATCAGAAGAATGTTTTAGATCAACTCTACGATTCAATGGCGCCCACTCGTCTGCCCGAGCCAAGATGTGCACTCTCTGATTCAGCAAGACTGTAAACAGTATCAGTGCAGTGCTACCATGAAAGCTCAAAACTGGAACTGGAACTATACCATTAGCAGCTATTTTAGTACACACCTGGGCTGCAAACCCGTCACCAGGGAACTGAAAAAAGTCATGCAACTGTCGGAAAGTGAACGAGAAGCAAAGTACAGAGAAATTCAGGAAATGTTGCGCACTCTACCTGATTGTGATATTCTACAGTTACCGACTGTAGATTTCAGTAATCCCTACTCTTTTCAGTTTTGTATTCAAGACCCATTCACACACATCATGCCCTCGTCCTGGTACGTCATTAATTTCAATTTTGTGTTCCAAGAAAGTGTGGACAACCGGAAACGAATTTCCGAAGCCAAGGATTCGTTGATTGTTTCCGGATTTCGCAAACGGAATTCGTTCCACATTATGAATATCGGCAGCGGGGGCGTTCAAAGTTTGGAGAATTTTATTGATGCGAAGGAAGAATCCAGCGATTGCTACAAAACGATCGCCCTGAAAAACAAACTACCGGTTAACTTATACCTAACTCTGGCATCTGGCGTTCGGAGTTCCGAAGACTCTCAATCCATGACGGTGAAATTGGAGAAAGGAGGGACCAAGAAAATAGTTCTCATTGGAGGACGGCCATTAAATATTTTTGTTGGGTTGCATAGCGTTGAAGGTGTCGACGAATTCGAAGTATCGCCAGGATTTATAAAGGAACAGTTTTCTGGGAATGTAAGCCCTTTGTTTTTGATTTCTTGATCTGTTACTTCTTGATACATGTTTAAAATCTTTCACTTATTTTGAACACTTCAAATAAACAAGGCAAAAGAAAACTTTCATTTCAACTAATTTAATTTCTATTTTAGGCTAGAGATTATCCATGCGCCACCAAAGAAGACTTTGAAGGACTGGAGAACACAATTGTGGTTGACTGAGATGGAACCAGCACAGTATATTCCTGAATTACTGATGTTGGAGACAAACCTGAGCTGTTTGAACTAAGCAAACTTTGAAAGAAGCCGATTATAGATAAGATTAAAAGATTAACTTGGGTATGGATAGAGCTTTGGCTTAGCTAAAAAAGTTGCGGGTTCGATCCCCACCTCCTTCCCGAATTTTTTGGGTCGGAGGTTTGTTGTGACAATCTTAGTTTCGTTCGTTCTTTCATTATGCTGCACTTCAACGGAGTTTTTGTTCGTTTTTTGGGAATTGGGTTCGGAATGCTTTCCATATCTATCTGAGCAATTAATTATCCGTTTAGTCATTCAAGGACACAGTTTTAAAATTTGGACGTCTGTATATATTTGGACGGTTTAATCAAACGAGAAAAAGATGGTCAACAAACATTTCGGTTGAAATTATAGTAGTTTGACAGATGAGAGCGCTTCAGTAATTTAACAAAACCAATTTAGGAGATTGCTTTATCCTCACGCTTTCTGTACCGATTTTGACGAAACTCACTTAATGTTTCAAAAATGTGAATGAACGAAATCCGTGACTGTGATTTAGTGGGCCAAGCTATTCCTTAATTCCTGGTTTTTATACCAGCCAGAATACATTAGAACTACTAATGTTATTGACTATAGGCGAATCGATTCTAGAAACTTTGACCACCATCCGTGGCTGAATGCAAGCTTTTACCGGCACCCCCAAAGATATACTAATGCAGTGATTAACCACAAAGCTTTATTGGAAAACGTCTGGCAGGGGAAGTTTTCAGAAGAACTGTTCCGAAACAACTCCGCTCCAAATACGAGAAATGCGAAGATGATTCCGAAACCCCAAATGGCAAAAATAGATGAAGTATGAAAGAGGTTGAAAGCACTGTAGGTAATCTTCGACAGTGTATGTCTTTGCAGAGAAATGTAACGTCCGTACTTGGTGAAAATCCTTTCCATTATCCCTGTGTCTCTCAGCCAGACTATTCCTCGATTCACATGAGAATGTAGATTTGTATGATTTTTTGCCAGTACAAACGATTTGTAGCTTCTTTGGGATGGATCAGACAAAGCAAAAAGTTTGTACTTGTGGGAGATTGCTTCATGAAAAAACGAAGAACTGTAGTAGCAATAAAATCTGTTTTTGTGTTTCAACTGAAATATTTTTTCGATGTTCTTTTCAATCAAGGGTGGATGTTGCTCAAAACTGTGAACAATGCTTCTATATTCTTTGTTTCCTTGAATCAGAATATGCACATCTGTATAATTATCAGGAGCCACGTAACGAAATTTGGCAGTAAATCCAAGGGCAAAGTCACTGAGACTACTCCAAGGAAGAGAGTATTGATTCACAGTAACAGAAGTGTAAAATGTGGCCGATATTGTGATAAAAATAAAAGTATACCAAATCAGAAGCACCAATTTAGATAACAACATTCCGACTGACCGAGTAATGCTTCTTTCACTGAAATGCAAAGAGACATTATGGCGTGCCCTTGGAAGGGAAACGTGCTGTATTACTTCAGCAAGATCACCATTGAAAGACAAAGGTGGAATCGTGTGCTATGTACTATACCTTATTCTGAAACATGCTGCAAGATCACTATAGAAAGACTAAGGTGGAATCGTGTGCTATGTATATACTTGTTTGGAAAATCCTGCTGGAAGTGCAGTGTAGCCCAATCCAAGTTTACGAATGAGTGCAAAAACGGATATTTGCGATTGAGTTCTTGAATTTTTCTCAAGCAGTTATACTTTGTGCCAATGCGTGGTACTATGGTGAAAAAGATATGCTGTATGTTTTGAGATATGTACTAAAATTCTGTTATCACTAAAACGACTTACAGGATTTTTTCTATAATAATGAAAAGAACAATCACGAGCCAAACTTCCAGGGATGCTGACTTCCACCATTTCAGATATGTAGATCGTCCCTGTCTCCACACTGAGTTTAGATAAAAGTGCTTATGCCCATAATGGATCCAATCCGATGAGGCCGCAACGCGGAGTCTATTCCCACTAGCAACAATCTGTGGCACTGTAAGATTTATGTATCCAGTTGTCAGGTCTTTCAAGAACCCATAAGCTACTCCATCAGATACCATGGCAATATGACCATCCGATGACACTTTGAATCTTAAACAAAAAAGGTCAACTTGAAATGCCTACGTCTGTATAAGTCCACCCAGTCCTAAATCGGCATAAATTCCGGCGAACCTACCTAACCTCAACAGGTTTCAATGAGTCTTCAGACCATCATCGTAGCATTGCTAGTTTACAACTACAGCACTTGTAGTGGTACTGTACTCCGTTATTGTAGTAGCTGTCTGCATGTCTCATAAGCATGAGTTCGCTTATGCCATCAAAGATCGCATACGAGGTCAGCTGTAGCGCAGGCCGGAAGGCCTGCCCCGGTCAGGTAGCGGTTGTTAAGAAGAAGAAGAACTAACCAAGGACTAGCTAAAAGAAGATAGTGAGCTAGCTTCAGCGCCACAAGCGAGGTTAGTCGACGTTGAGTCGGTGGCACTGCTGCGATGGGACCCAGTCCACTACTCGGTGCCACCAAGCCTGTCTCCTGATCCCTTAGCCGTCGCCATCGAATTTTCTCCAAATACCCGCGTTCCTCGGGGCATCGTTGCAGCCGCTGCCCTGCAGCCACAAATGAGGCTGTCGTCCAAGTATTGCAGGTCGGAGATACGTGGTCAGTACCATCAAGAGTTTATGATACCAAGAGTAAGACACTCAGCTCTTCCTAATAGAATAAGCTTGCAACATGCTCGAAACATCAATACCGAAATCTCAGGGGGCTTTTCAGCGTGTAAACTACAACGCTGAAATTTTTTTTTAAAACGGGTGTTTTCGACAAATTAAACACTATAACTTGAGCTAGAAAAGTCGTACAGCAATAATTCTTATATCATTATGTTGTGTAGAATGAGATCTTTTTAACGTAAGTAAGTAAGTTTAACAAACAAGTAAGTCAGAAAGTAAGTAGGCAAGTAGGTTTCTGACTGTAATTCCAAAGAATTGAACGCTCATGTGATAAGTGAACAGAAGTTACCTCGCTTTGTAACCAAGAAATTCAGCAATCGTCATGGCAATTTCGGCGCTAAATCCTGGATATTTCCTGCAATCTTTAGAAGTAATTTCGTTAAATACACAACTGTGAACGTCAAATGGCGTAGAGTATGCACCAAAAACCAAATGTTTCATACTTTCCTTTAGCTCTTGAATCCAGAACCAATCTATCCTCATAATTTACAAATGAAGGGGTTCTTTTATTTTCCTACCGCTATGTTCTCTTTTTTTCATCAGAGTTAATGTATTCAAACTTCAATAATATCTTTCACCTGAGTTAGAAAAATTGGATTGAAACTTTGTGAATAACATTAGAAAATCGCAAGTGTAAATACCGTTTCTTCGAGGAAAATCCAGTGTTATTAACCACCGAAGCACAAATGCAGCTGCTACAAGTTGCTGCTTAATAGCTAACGGTCTGGAAGCGTGTTGGTGGCTGGGGCGTACAGCTTCGTTTCCTCAAAAATAGTGTTATGTCATTGCAAACGTGACTACAGCAGTCTTGGCCATATTTAATCAACTAACGAGATTTGTGATTCATCTAATCCATTTCAACTGTGGATATGATTTTACAGATTTCGCGTTTTCATACCTGATTGCAACAGATACAGATTTAAAGACTTCACTTTGTGTCCACATTTTAAGCTTTAAATTCACCAATTCAAACACATTCACCAATGCAGAAACCGTGCATAGTTGTGCACTATCACAGTTGTAGTTTTGCAGAATCACTTCCAATTTGCATGAGCATCTGCAACGATGCCTTCTTTTACTCTCTACAAGGCCGATCATATTTTAGATTTAGAAACAATGGTAAACACATTGCAGCTTTCCCGCCTTCCGTGTGCCTTCCGCAATTTATCCAGAGCAAAGGGGCGCCCACCTAGCGGTGGAGCTACGGAGAGGCGTTCATCACGTTGCCGTGTTGAACCAATCTCAACTCTAATTTGTAGGTCTAATCTCACGTCCAGGTAATTTGTGAAGACGATAACTGGGTGTCAGTTATTACATACAAAAAACAAAATATACCCATACCCATAAAATAAAATAAAATACCCATATCAAGTCAAAATTGTTAACCTGACGCTACGCCCCACCGATGTATCATCAGCTGATCCCAACCGCTCTTGTTGGACGTATCGAAAACATCACTTGGAGAGTTGTGCACAACATCAAATACTGGCTTTCTATTCGATGGACATGATACCCAACTCGTTTTGTATATTTATGGTGACACTGTAGCTTTATAATCACAGATGTTTCGTTTCAGTCCTATGTACTGTAGGTCCTACAGCTATTCCGACATGTTTTTTCGAAAAGGAGGATTTGTACAAATCCAAAGATATAGAGAGAGATTGAGTACAGTTTTCTTTTTGCATATTGCTCAATTTTCATTACCACCCTACAAGTGCAGGCGAACTGACGAGGATCTCACTATAACAAAGTCGGAAGTGGACAGTTTGTCATGGTGAGATCGCTCCACTACCGTTGCTAAGGAAATAAATTTGTTAATTTAAATCGTTGAGCTTTCATGCACAGAAATAAGATTCAAAATCCCAATTTTCACAAATTGGAGCGTTCAAAGTAAGTCGTTTCCTGGACAATAGACGTAAACAAAGGTTTAATTTCAACCTGATTTGCCGGCGGAACACTGAAATCCAACTAAGAACAGATGAGAATGGAAATATATAAATTAATGTTGAGATCCACATCCAGAATTTTCAGTCAGAATTGACAAATTTTCTTAGATTTAATAGGCTTCTGCGGACATTGGCATTCTTGGCAATTTTGCCGAGAAGTGGACATGTGGTCACTTTTCAAGAAGCTGTTGAATTAAGTTATGTTATTATGTTCCATACTTCTACTGATGGTAACCGAGGTGAATTCTCTAAGCGAAACCCAACGTACACAACATTTCTTTCAAATTCAGGGCTAGTCGGCATAGTCTATGTATGATCAAGCATTAGCGGTTTTGCAGCATTTAATCAAAATTTTGAAGAAAAGTAGTAATTTGCCTTGTCTGGAAAGCTGTGATAAACCGTCTACTTTAGTGGAAACTGTGGAACCACTAATGGCCATTAACGTTTGTCATTGGGAATCAGCCTTTCGAAATAGTACACTAACGCTTCTACTAAGACAAAACCTGTAAGCATGATCTACTGTAGATTGGCTCTAACGGTCCTCTTGCTCATTGCTTTCTGTTCAGCCGAATACAATCCAGATGAAATTGATCCTGAGACTATGAAGATCATAGAGTTTGGCCAGGATCCAGCTACAGGCGATACTCTTTTGAAGATAGTGTCGTTCAAAAGTATTCCTGCCAGTGAAGACTTTAAGATGAACTCTACCATTGCATGGCGTCCCCTTCTTTGTCCCAGCAACGATGTTTACTCGCCTCCGACAACAAATTGTCAGCGCTATCAGTGCAGCGTTACCATGACTGGGTACAACCATAAATACAACATAAGCAGCTACTACAGTGCGCATCCAGGCTGTGCTAGGATCAGCGATGAATTAAAGAAGATAGTTCAGCTTCCGAAGACGAAACGCGACGCCAAATATGCTGAAGTGCAAGAGAGGCTGAAGACTTCGCCAAATTGCGACATACTACAGCTACCTAGTGTTAACTTCAGTGACCCACACTCTTTTGATTTCTGTGTTGTAGATCCGTTCACCGATATCATGCCCTCGTCCTGGTATGTGATCGGTTTTCATTCCTTTGGCAGTTACACGTTGTTTGGCAACCATAAAGCTGCTGATACAAGAGATGCTGTGATTGTTCCTGGATTTCGAAAAGGCAACCAGTTCAGGCTTGTGAACGATCTCAGGGATATCCAGCGCTTATCTCATTTCGTAGAAGCGAGAAGGGAAATACACTCGTGCTACCAAGAGTATTTCTTGCGAAACAAATTGCCAGTTGATCTATATCTTAAGATTACTGTTGAGCCAAAAAATGGGGATGCACAATCTATGAAAGTTAAATTTGAACCGGACGAAACCAAGAAGATTGTAATTGTTAATGGACGCTCCCTGGAAGTAAACGTCGGCGTCGAAAGAGTTGAAGGGGCTGACGATTTCAAACCATCGCCTGCCTTTTTCAGCGTACCTTTATTCAGTTCAGTAAGTATCAAACCTTAAGTATACGCCTGTCCTTGGTAAGTTGTTTCTGTACAAAACTACAGTGTTGTTCCAACGTTTGACCGTGATTAGATTTGCCTCATCTCATCTAGGCACATTTAAGACCATTCAGAAGAACGAAGTTGTGATGAAATATTACCACTAATACCATACTTATATATACTATACTATATGCTATATATATTATACTAACAATAATCCTATAGTAATAAGTCGTGTATAGTATAAGTAGCTTCCGTGCCACAAGTAAGAAAAACAGTTTCCATGTGCCACGCACGACATCCAGAAGTATCCAGAAGTAATTCTAATTTCTGTTTCACCGCTATAATTAAGACTCGACTGATTTCATTTCAAACTTTTCTGTAATTTAGCAATTCCTGTAATTTTCTCTATTTATATCTATAGTTACGTCGAACACAGTCTTGTTCTGAACCATTAATTTGCTCGTTTTCAGTCAATGAATTTTGTTTTAGGCCATGAACCATCCATGTGCCAGTAAGGAAAACTTCGAGGGAATGGAAAATACAATTGTAATCGATTGAAAAAAGTTTTGGATTGAAACCTTAAACCAGAACATAATCTTTAGCCTCGAAACGTGCAGTAACCTAAAATAAATATAATATTATTTCATGCTGCAGCTGAAGTCCGAATCAAATTTTTTCCAAGCATTTTTTCTCCGTATGCTTGCAACGGACAGCAGCTGTTTTTTTCTGAACGAATTCAACTGAACAACATATAGCGACAGCTACAGATTTTAATAGGAGCATATAATATGTTTTAAGACTACTGTTGAAGTTGAAGTTATCAGAACATTTCAACCCGTTTCTCTGCCGAGGATGAATTGAACCTCCACGAGGGTTTACAGCTCTGTCTGATTAGTGTACTATGCGCTTGGAAAATGTGGTTAACTATGAAAAAGTCTGAAATTCTTTCCTTGAATCACTGACTGTGTTGTAGAATTAGTTCATCATATTCTTAGGAGACTAAAAAGACAACGGTCTTTTAATGGCTGTTGCAGTCATCAAACGTAAGCGTCAATGGCATTAGTACTAGTACCAATTCCGGCAACCATCAAGAACGTTACCGAGAGCGATGATGGTTTGAGTTTGCCAAACAACTCTGCAACAAATACTGTAATTGAAAAAATTATTCCACAGCACCAAACAGCATAGATTGAAGAGGTATTGAACAAGCTGAAAGGTCGGTAGTCTATCCGTTTTAGAAAATCATTTTGTTGGGTTAAATAACGACCATATTTGCTGAAACTCCTGTCAATGATACCAGCTTCTCTCAGCCAACCTATTCCCCGATTCACCTTCCCCTGTAGGTCTGTATCATTTTTGGACAATAGGAATGATTTGTATCGTTTTTGAGACAGATCAGGTAAGGCAAAGATGTTGAACTTTTGCGAGATTGCTTCATGAAAAAACGAGGAACAATAAAAGCAATAAAACCGGTTTCGTTGTACCAACCGGAATATCTTTTCGAAGTTCTTCACGATCAGAGGGGGACGCTGTTCAAAGATCTGGATGATGCTTTCATACTCTTGGTTTCCTCGAATGAAAGAATCAATATCAGTTGCATTGTCCGGAGCTATGTATCGAAACTGGGCTTTCAATCCAACTGCGAAGTCATTGATACTACTCCAAGGTAGCGAGTACTGATTCATGGCCACTGAAGTATAAAATGTGGCCGAGATTGCAGCAAAAATGAAAGTATTCCAAATCAAAACCACAACCTTCCACAGGAATATTCCGATTGACTGTGTAGTGAATCTTTTCCTGAAATGAAGACTGAACTGGAGATAACGCTGGTCTTGCTCAGGCAAACGATATACCCATGTTTGCTAGATAACATAGCAGACAAGAGAGTACACTCTTGATCGCTTGGAAGTCTAAAGGTGCCTTCATAGTCGCGAACGCAGGCGTACGCGCGTCGACGCGTGCTTACGCGCGTCTACAAACGTCAATAGCATATTGCGCGCATCAACGCGCGTCGATGTGCGTCTACGCGCGCCTAGAGGCGACTGGGACTATGAAATCACCATAAAGGTGCATTCACGGTTTCAGGCGCAAGCAGAAGCTCGTCGACGCGCTGTATGTAAGCGTCTGCATGCGTTCGTGAGCATGAATATGCTACGATTAATCTTAAACGGTTAAAGTATGTTAGTAGGTGAAATACGCACTTTGCTACAAAAACACCAGCTTACATAATTTTTTCAATAAGAAAAAATAGAGCAATCAAAAGCCAAGCACCAGCGTTTGCTGATCTCCAAAATTTCATGTAAGTAGACCGCTTCTGTCTCCATACTGAGTTTATAAAAAATTGTTTATTCCCATAATGGAGCCAATCAGATGAGGCCGCAACGCGGAGTCTATTCTCACTGACAACCATCTGTGGCACCGTAAGATTTATGTAGCCAGTCACCAAGTCTTTCAAAAACCCATAAGCATTTCCATTGAGCGTCATAGCAATATGTCCATCCGATGATGCTTTGAATCTTAAACAAAACAAGTAACCCTGAAAGGGTTAGTATTCCGCCCTAGCACTGACAAGCAAACAACAAATGAAGCAGTCCGGAATTCTTGAGGATGTGTATTTTTGTATTGGGCTGCATTTGGTTTGGTTAAGATTCTTGTACCTGCACTAAAAACTGGCCCATTGTTGGATTAGATCGACCTGGATCTATCTGGGATCTAATGTTGGATCCAAAACGAAGATTAGATCAAACTGGGGATGAGGGTTTAATTTTTTGTGATCGGTTTGTAATCAGGGCCGCATGCCAAGGATTTCCCTCAGGATCCTCCAAGCAGCCTACTTAGGAAGCTGTCTAGGAGCTATTTAGTGCTGGTATCTTTTTGTGCAGTGCTTTTGTGGTGATTTTTTGATACGCTATAACTTTCGCAATTTTTGGAGTTGGTAAGAGCTTTATACATCGTTTTAAAGCTTAGAATTTGTACATTCATATGAGCCTACGAAACTAGCAAAATTAGCAACAAAATAGCTAAAATTTTCTGACATACTGACATCTGACAGGCTGAATTTAGACCAAAACTTTTTGAACATTGATTTCTCAAAACTGTAGAAGCAGCGAAAATTTCTTCTTGTGCCATGATATGAAGGACATGTGTGCCGAGGGACATTTTTCTGGATTTGGCTCAACAAGTCTCAATACTCCAGAAAATCCGGCAAATGTGCGGCGGCACGAAATTTCGCAACTTTGTGTTCAGTTTTTTCGCATCTGGAGACGTTTTAGGCCAAACCAAGAAAAACGTCCCTCCGCAATAGGGCGAATTTTCATCCAGCCAAAAATCAGGCAAATCCATTGGGTAGTTTTTGAGAAATCGATGTTCAAAACAATATAATCGCAGTTTTGACAAAATGGTTTTTCGGCCAAATCTCTAGCTTAAAGGAACGAACTCCAGCAAATAGGCATTGATAAAATGTGCAATTGGACGACGTATTGATTGAGTATAAATAGATCAAAATTGTCTGTAAGATTTGGCAGTAATTTACAAAAAACTGATTTCCTCGAAAATCGCCATTTTTGGACCCCAAAAATCGTTTTTGGATTATACTGACTTAACCACTGGAAGCAGCTCAAAGGTTGTAAGAGCAAAAATGTTCATTTTGGTGCCCTCTTTCCAGCCATAACAACCAATCCGGTGTATCGACTATGTGCTGAGAGAATAATGGCAAAAACTAGAAATTTCTTATCTTTGCACCTAAAAATACGGGACTGGTCCCAGAATGTTAAAGAGCACCAAAATAGTATATTTGGGAAGTTTCATCCACTTTCTTTAAGAAATAAAGCCTATAGCATCCAATTTACACAAAGCGATACCAGCACCTTAAGTTCAGTTCTCTGGCGCTGCACTCTGCTCAGGAAAAAGTTAGCTGTGACGGTCGGTCAGCACTCAGCACTCCCAACTTAGGACAATCTTTTGAAACTGATTTCTCCAAGTTGACAACCCACGCATAACCTACCCCTAGGAGCACTCCTAGCCTTAAGAGTATCCTTTTTTCTTCGCGGCCCAGTTTCATTTATTAACAGTAGATTTGAGAGTACAACACTGTCCCTTAAATACAGGAAGAGGCGCAATCCTTGCCATCTTCAGGGACAAAGGGTAAGGAAAACATGAGCAGAGTGGGGTGTTTCACAAAGGGCTCATAGCGCTAAGAGCTCCTAACTTTACTACTTATGAGAAAAGTTAGGAGAATGGTTTTTCACGAAGAGCTCCTAAACTAAGATACCTCCTAAAGCGGCTCTTAAAACTAGACGCGCAAAATCTGGCTCATAGCGCACTCTCAAGTGCTATTTGTTCAAAATTTAGCTAAGATAACGGTGCTATGTACTGTATTCCTCTCAGAAACGTTCTGTAAAAGCTTATTAGTAAATTTATGAGCTTCAACTGCTGAATATATAGTATAAATAAGTAATAGTAAATATTTGGAATTTCGTCATTACTTTTGTCAAGAAATAAGAAATAAGTTAATTTTATCTTTGCCTTTAAATTTGAGATTGGTCGATTTAAATGTTCTATTTCTTATCATATTTAGTAGTGGGGCGTTTCACAAAGGGCTCATAGCGTTAAGAGCTCCTAAATTTACTACTTATGAGAACAGTTAAAAGAATGGTGTTAAGAGGGGGTTATGAGCGAATGTCTAGGAGCAGTTTGAGAGGAGCTTTGTGAAACAGTTTTTTTAGGAGCGCTCATAAGTTGCTCGTAAACTGCTCATAAGAGATAAGATAGGAGGGACTTAGGAGCTAGATTTAGAAGCCCTTTGTGAAACAACCTACAGGGGGCATGCAGCATAGGCTGGAAAATAGGAGGTTGACATTGTCGGAACGTTTGAGATATCTTAATTTTTCATAAACAATTTGACAAATTTGGGAAATAAAGTCCAATTTATGAGGAAAATAAAGTCCAATTTTTTGAGGACTTCGTTATATCTGAATCAGTCACAAATTAGGGGTTAGCACAAATTTTTAGTTACAGGTTAATTTATGCATAAATATCTCCGTCTAAACTACATGTATTCCAAGTCTGTCATTTTTGGGGACTGGCCTTCCAGGACTTGAATCTGCCTTAGATCAAGCCGCCCGCTTCTCCTTAATTCTCCAAACGTGCACCTTTTTCGTTGACGGGAAAGGTAAGTTCCAATAACAATGTGATGTCCCCTACCAGATGGAGAACCAGTTTCTACCCGCTTAACTACTTGCTACTTTTAGATTTAAATTTAGACTCTAATATTATTAGGAGCTGCTTTCTTCAATTTTGCTTCGCTAACCTACTGCTCTTCGCATGCTCATCTAATTTGCATATTTAACTTAACGCAAGTAGAAAGTCAGAGCAACCGAAGGGGGAATGAAATGAAGATTACAGAAATCGGAAAACTGAAGCCCCCCCACTGCAAAATTGCCAAAAAATCAATTTTTTGCGCAAAAAAGTAAACATGCAACCTTACAGTTTATGATTAAAATGTGGCAACATGTGAACTAAGTGCTTCAGACCACCTTTCGCACTCACACCCCCCATTGAAAAAAGACAGCTCAGCTAAGTTTGTGTGTTAAACATAGCTTGTACAAATCTAGCTCGTCTGTTATTACACGCAGTTTAGGGTTCACCCATTACAAAGATTCCGCCTCCGGCGGAATAAAAAGGTTAACTAAACATGCAGCGACGCAGATTAGGTGCTAATTCCATAAACGTTTGCTAGTCTTGACAAATAGGAGAAATATTAGCATTTTCTGACCTTTTTAGTTAGCGGGACATGAAAACTCAATCCATCTATAAGCTCCCCTGTGGTCTGTACTGACTGATAAAATGCTAAGAGGAGAAACTTTGACTTAGTTTCAACTCGATTAACCTTTTTAACCGTTTAAAAATTTCTGGCACAACTTTGTCGAGGTGAGCGAAAATATTGACTCTTATGCAGTTGATACTCCAACTCGGGGGGATGGAACTTCTTCCAAGGGGAAATCCGATGGACACAGATCCCATCAAACAGAGATCCCACAGGATTTCCCAGGCATCCGTATGGTCAACTGGGTCAAATGGGCTTCAAACTCTGAATCAGAATCAGCTGGAGTCATCAAATTACGCTACCAAGCGGTTGGGACCAATCTCCCACAACATTTTTTCCGGATGCTCCAATGTGGGCCTGCCAATGCTAAGATGTGTGCTGGGCCAGTAAATGCCGAAGTGCTCTCGTACAGCTTTTTCAAGCTGATCGAACAGAACAATAATTCAACTCGTATTGGCGTTGTAGCGGCTCAACCGTACGGCTTCTGGGATGTCAGTAAAAATTTTGTGGAGTACTGCATGGGTCTACCTTATGGTTCTGCGTTTCATAAACAATTCTCAATTCTAAGGACTTAAAGTTAAACTTAAATAAACATATCTATAACCAAAGAACTGGGAACACTTCTAAACCTGTTTAGATTTAAATATAAATTCGGTTGTCTTAGTTCTGCTATCATTCAGAGATCTTTTTGCAAATATTTTGACATAACTATTAGGGAAAATCAGAGGGTAAATCTAAAGTGTCACTTAATGAGCGCTGCTTCATCGAAGAGTTTGAGCCTGAGCGAGTAAATGGAAATAAACGAACAGAAGTTACCTGGCTCTGTAACCAAGAAAATCTGCAATAATTATGGCAATTTCTGCGCTAAATCCTGGGTATTTCACACAATTCTTTGAAGCAATACTGCTAAGCACACAACTGTGAACGTCGAAAGGCATAGGAAATGTGCCAAAGACCAAGTCTTCCATGTCAATTTACTGCAGTCTTAGTCCCGATCCAACAGTGATCCAATTTATAAAATCCATCCTTTACTTTAGAAAATTATTTTAGTGTATCTGAATTAGTTTGCATAAGTTTTCTCCAGCCCTTTATCTGTCTGTTTATCTTCATTAATATTAAAGCATCCACATTTCGAAAATATTTGCAGTGGATTAGCGATACATTATTTGGATTGGAACTTGATGAAAACCCAAACATATATGGAGAAGCAAAAGTCATCGGAACTTTTCCGCAGAATATTTCGAATGGCTTGCAGCTATTAGCTCACTGCCAAAATGTTTTCATCCACAACATTTTGGTGGAGCACAATTGTGAGATGTGTACCGACATATTAATACTGTATGAGAATACAAACATAGACATCAGAATACAGAATTCGTCAAATTTGATCGTTGGTGTTAAAATTAATTTATATGTACAAATCTTATCCTGAGCAAAACTCCTTCGAAATTTAGTCATCCATTACTTTGTAGTACAATATGCAAATTAGGTTCAAATTTTAAAGAGGAACTTGAATGAGGGGTGACGGTTAAAGTCTGAAGCTCTGATCTTCCACTGAAACTCACTTCTACCATGGATCAGCCTGCTTAAGAGCAAGAGGTTAGAGATTGGGTTCAAGGAAGAAGTATACTTTATATTATAGCTTAACCTTAGTGTAAATTCACTGACTTTTATTATTCGTAGCATTTTTCGCCGTGAGGGAAGCTCCTCCGATCGTGGGGCACGATTCCGCGAAGCGCACGAGTTTCACGCATGAGGGCTTCACATGCGAGCTACTGGCGGAATACATGAAATGTTTTGTATTGAAATATTACTTATGGCAGGGCAGAGTCAGAGTTGCCGGTCAGCAAATGCGAAATCTGCATCGACCCGGACCGAGACGAGGTACCGTTCTGACGTATGCCAAATTCAGATCCATTACCGGCACTGAATATTCGGAGCCGGATCATCATTTGTTTAATCATATGACGTATGTAGGCACCGTATCTCTGAGGTGATTGACAGTTTGTTCGAAAACTTATGGACCATAAAAACAGTCTAATATTAGGGCTGGTTTCTAATGACTTTATTCGTTTTATAACAACATTTTCAAGCTTATGTTTCTATTAATCATTGTACTAAAACAACCAGTTTATCAGCATCAAAATTGGATTAAGTCGCTAACCTGGGTTATGGGGTGGGGGCTGCATTTTTCATCATTTAAAGCTGCTTTCTCCGATATCGTTGATTTTTACGTATTTAATTGTACAAACGGTATATTTTAACGAGTTTCTAAGGTTAAAGTCGTAAGTCTTACGGTTATTGAATAATTCAACCTAGAGTTGGGACCGGTTCCAATTTTCAAAACCGGTTCCGGTTCCGGTTCTAGAGTGCCGGTTCCGGTTCTAGAGTGCCGGTTCCGGTTCCGGTTCCGGTTCTAGCTTCCGGTTCCCGGTTCCAAGTACAAAATTCGTAGTTACAATTTAACATTATATAATATTGGATGCAGGCCCCCAGCAAGGGTAAAACAATCAAAATTATAAAGTAACACTGCAAAACAATTGGAACAGGGAATGCGATAATAACCAACTGGGTTAAACTTTTTTGTTTACTTAGAATTTTAAAGTTTTTGCCTTACCTTGAATTTGCTCCATTACAAATGCTGTTACTATATGCACAACATACACTAAAACTTGTAAAAAATTAAAACTTTAGTATGGTAAAGCAAATTGTTTCGATAATTCACGGTGAGATTCTACTGTGCATCTAAATGCAGACAGCGCCTTCTGAACAGAATCTTGTAAACTGCACGTTTCAGTAAAACATGCTGAGAATTGAGATATACTGGAGCTTAAATTTTCATTTCTTTAAAAAGAGTACAGTGTCAGTAAGCAAATGGTTTCAAAAACATTTAAATGCATTTAAAATATTTAAAAGCTGAAAGCCAAATTGGAAAGAAGAACATATATATTAAAGTTAAGCGAGGAAATGTACAGTCGCTTGATTACACAAAATAGCTAACAGATACTTCCACATACTGTTCCATTATTTGAACTTTGATTGACTTTCGTCTCCGTTGCCGATAGCTTAAAAATAAGAAAATATGTACTCAACTTTCGAAGTTTTCTACTCATCTAAAATTTACTATTTTTAAAAAATGTTGCTTAAATCTTGCGTGCTGACAATACCACCTTCCATTTACCAAATTTTGAGAAGATATACTCAATTTCCGACTACATCCCATCGAGCTCTCATCTTTTCTATGAGGTTAATATTCAAATATGTAAGCTGGTTAAAGTTTTCATTCGGCAATGTATCGTTCACGTCTGAACGAAAGTGCCCGTCTTTCGTCAATTACAATTGGAATCTTAGAACAGGAAATTTCAAAAACTCGTTAAAATTAATTTAGAGACATTTTCACAACTGCATTTTGTAATACACACAAAATTATTTAACAAAATTTGAAAAATCTCAAAACAAAAAATTACGAAATTCCTTCCGGAATAAAGGAAGTATACAAATTTTCCCTTACAATACATGTTCCTAATTTTTCAAGTATGTTTAACATTTAATTTTTGTCTTAACAGACGGGATAATGTCACTAGTGTTGATTCAAAGAAACATTTGAAATTTCTCTTAATTCTGTGCCTCGGCTTCAGTGAAACCTGAAACGTGCCTCGATCGCCTGAAAAGGGGAAGCGGTGAGTTTGTGTCACCTTCAGTGGAAGCTGAAGCTGTCGTTTTCAGTTTAGGGTCTAAATTTATTCTATGGAGTGTCAGCTTCAGTTTCAGTTCCAATAATTGTACCTTCATTTCACGTTTAGTTTGAAACTCTTAATTATTATCAGTCTCATCCTACATATTTCGCCTTCAGGTCTAAATTTGTTTAGTTTCAGTTCAAACTAGATTTTTAGTTTCAATTTCAGTCACTAGCTTGAAAAAGACAATATGAGTGGCAACAGTGAATGGCAACCACAAAAACAAAATCCAGCTTTTGCAAAATTTAAACTCCTGCAAAAAATTAGCTCAAGTCCATTTTTAAGAGTGGAACCGGCCGGTTCCAAATCCTACCGGTTCCGGTTCCGGTTCTAAAATTCCTTCCGGTTCGGTTCCGGTTCCAACCGGTTCTAGTGGAACCGGTCCCAACTCTAATTCAACCTCCAACTTGAAATCTCCTGTGTTAATATAGGAAATTAGAAAAGTTGTCACTTTTTCACCTGCGCCAAAGAAATCCCACTAACGGCAAAATGGATCCTTCCAAGCTTTATGTCATATTATTTCGATGTTTCGGAGTTGTGATCTGTAGGAATCAGAATTTTGATGTCTTTAAAAAATTTTAATGAAGTTTTGAAGTATTACAATTTGCTACCATTTCAAATCTTAATACTTCAAAAATTCATTAAAATTTCTTAAACAACTAAATCAAAATTCAGATCACAGTTCGGAAACAGAAATAATCTGGTACAAAGCTTTGACGGGCTCATTTTGCCATTACAGTGATTTCTCTGCCTGGAATGAAAAAGTGACGACTTTTCTAATTTCCTGTGTTTAAACACATGAGATATCAACTTTGAGGTGAAATTATATACTCATTAACAATAAGACCTACCATTTTAATTTGAAAAACACGCTAAATGATACCGTTTTGACAATAAAATTCGTAAGCTTCGGCAATGTCGGAGAAAGTCGAAAAAATAACCAAAAAATGAACCCCTTAAGGTGGTGATTTCTTTTGTGCACATATTGTTGCTTGACGGTCCAAATCAAGATGCAATTTAAAGAAACTTTCCAAAATAACTTATTTTAGCATTCTAACACCATCCGCGCAATCCCGCTTCAAAACTTTGACGTCTCCGATCAGGGCGGTTTTTACCAATTTTTGACAATTACACAGTAGCTGCATAGCTGTAATTATGTTCATTCTAAAGATCTATCTGAGCTCTACATTTTTGCTGTTTGAAGAATCTTTCTAGCTTTTTGCTATCGCGAGATATAGCCGATTTTCTTATTTTGGCGTTGAAAACTTGTCACTTTTGCAGAAATCAAATAATCCGCCATTTCTTGAGCTATACAAGGCGTCAAATTAAACTACGGGTATCAATTTGAAGGTCTCGTCGAGGCCGATTATCCGTGGCATTATAATCTTCTAAGTTCTATCCCGTACGCTGCTATCATAAAAAATGTAGATTTTGCAAAAACATGACCAAATTTTTTCCAGCGATTGTGGAGCATTTACTATGCAAGCTAGAGGGTTGCCACTTACACAAAAATACCCAGGGATCCTTTTAGTTGCCTTGATTGCTGCTTTCAGATAAAGTGGTTGCTTGCCAAAGTTGGGAAAAGCAGGCAAAATCAAGGTTGCGCATACATTTTAGCTAATTTCTTTATAGTGAAGAGCGGAATCATAATAATTTTAAAAGGGTCCCCAGCTATTTGATAGGAAAATCGAATGATGTGGCCGATTCCTCACGAAAAAATTTACTTCAGTCTGCAAAAAATCTGGAAAATTAAATTACTTCGAAAATGCAGTAACTAATTTCCAAAACCTAAAGTTACTTTCACAACAGTCATTTAAAAGCAAATCTCAAGCTACATTTTGATATAAAAATGGATTCTTAACTCCAGCGAATGAATGAGTAATAAGGGTTCAAAGTTGATGTCTCCAAAAGGAATCACCACCTTAACTTGGCTATTTTTAACACATTAAGATACCCGGGTAGCGGCTTAAAACCTGGCTTTGAAAGTTGGTAAAATTGTGTCCTAGTCTTGTCGATTGGAGGCCTTCAAGCCTAACTGCTCCAATCAGCCAAGCCTACAATCAGTTCAGTAACGGGTAGATAGATATGCATTAAATTAATTAAGTATGTATTAGGTAGTTAAAAATTCAAAACCCAAATAAAGTCCTCTGCAGGAGCAATGGAACCGATTAAGGGGGGGGGCGACTAAAATGGGGGTGCCCAAAGTTTGCCGGATTTCAATTCTTTTTTGCAGACATCTAAAGCATGTGCGTGGCCAAAATAGTATGAAGTCTCTGATTCCTAAGTGGTTCCTATAATCCACAACGTCCGCGAAAACCTGGCCGACCCCCCGATCTTGGCGGCACCCAACATAAATACTTAAAAATTTCTCACAGCTGCTTGGTTCAGTGCAAACGTCTACTCTTTGGCACAACAAGAGAAGACATATTGGGAAACATGCACACGGCATTAGCTTTGCTGTAACCCTAATGGTTAGAGAGCAATGCTAGCCCAAACTTGAAGAAATGCCAAAAATTTGGAAAATTTTGGCCGCCGAATCAAATAATTTAAATTTGGTACAACCCTGGAAGCTAAAATTTGGTGTGAACATACATCCCATAGGTCTACAAAATTGTGCCAAATATGAAGGAATTCTGCCGTGGCATTATAATTTTATTCCACTTGAAACATGAAAAAACGTCAGTTTGGCATGGTTCAAAAAGCATCCTAAGGTGTTCTAGCATGATAACGTTGACAAATTTGGCTCAAATTGTGCTGATATGTAGCCCTACTGACCCTGCCACAATAACATAAATTAAAACTTGTTTCCTTCGTAAATGGACGCGTGTTTGTTACTTTGAGTATCCAGTTGAATACCAAGTCAACTGCCTGACCGGTACATTCTTCTAGCGACTGTGCAGCCTGCCACACGAAACGAAAACAGCATAACACAGTTGTTAAGCAACGAAATACGTGTAAATGGTTGAGTTCTTCCCGATACATCCATTTTCAAAACTCAGTCAAGTCTTTTAAACTAAGGCAAATTGAAGGTAAAATCCCTCTATTCAGTGGTCCTTTTAAACGAAGAAATTTCAGTTTTTCGAAAATAACTTGAAATAGGTGGCAAATACGCGATTGCGCCAAGAAGAAAAGTTGTTCAGCATCATGAAAGCTATCGATTGATATACATATTGTGTATATTGGACAATCTTCAAAAATTCGTTTTTGACGGATTTTGCAACTATTTTCATGTTTCAAGTGGAATATAACAATAATGCCACGGCAGAATTCCTTCATATTTGGCAAAATTTTGTAGACCTATGGGGTGTAGGTTCACACCAAATTTCAGCTTCCGGACTTGCACCCCATTTAAATTATTCGATTCGGCGGCCAAAATTTTCCAAATTTTTGGCATTTCTTCAAGTTTGGGCTAGCATTGCACTCTAACCATTAGGGTTACAGCAAAGCTAATGCCGTGTGCATGTTGCCCAATATGTCTTCTCTTGCTGTGCCAAAGCGTAGACGTTTGCACTGAACCAAACAGCTGTGAGAAATTTTTATGGAATTATGTTGGGTGTCGCCAAAATCGGGGGGTCGGCCAGGTTGTTCGAAGCGTAGCGGGCCATAGAAAGGCAGCTAAGAACAAACGAGTTGATACTTTTTTGCTCACGCACATGCTTCATATTCATGCTAAAAATGAATCAAATCGGAAGATGTTTGGGCAAAAGTTTAGTCGCCCCCCCCCTTAATCCGGCGGACTTCATCGTCCTCATAACTACATAAAGGAACAAAGTTTATTGTCAAAATATAGAGAAATGCAGTTTTGCAAAAACATTTGTGCAAAATTATAACCGAAATTTTTGAACTGAAACAACAAAGACTTACCAGTGTTTAATATGCCCTATCCATGTACTTGATCAGCAACAATTAAATTAATGTTCCCAAGTCCTTAAATCTATCTAAATTTTGGTGGTTTAACTATTGTTCTTGGACCCAAACCCAGATCCAGACCCGCGGGTCCAAACGTTGCCCGTGGGCGGACCCGGAGCCAATTCCGCTTCGACGTTGCGCTTGACTTTAGTATCTGACCTTAGGCCTAGTATTAGCCATGTGTGATTAAGGGGGGTTTCGCTTTGGGTCAAAATCGATAGTAACGAATTTCGCTCATTTTCACACACAATATAGGGACATATATTCTCAAAAACAAGACAAAACAGTGGAGTTCGAAATCAAACTGTGGCAGAGATATTCAGCTGTAAAGTTGGAAAACTTGAAAATCACTGTGATTTGCCCTCCAAGGTCATGTTGAGTAGTGATGTGGATCGGATCGGCAAAATCGATCCGATCCGCAATCCGGAGGCCGGATCGGACCGGATCGGATCGGTAGATCCGTTGGTTCTTCTTGGATCGGATCGCTTGAGCTTGTCGGATCGGCGATCTGGCTAGATTTCAATCATCATATAAATTACAACCTCCCCATACTCAGAATTATCACCAAACATGGCTTAAATTGCTGTTGCTGTATTTCCTATTTTCCTTTTGCTGCTCCAAGGTTTTAGTTTCTCAGGCAGAATATAAACTGCGCAGATTCGCACATAGTGAACAGTAACTTCAGGTTACTACATAACTTGCTTAATACTTGTGTACAGCACATTATATGCGATGGCATCTATGCGTGAAAAAGAAAGATATGGACCAATTTCATAAAATTTTGCAAAGTTTGCACTTGAATACTTTGAACTGAAAGTACTTTCACACAGAGTTGGCGCCGGGTCCGGGTACCCGCGGGGACCCGCGGGTATCCGCGGGCCGGGCCGGGTCCGGGTACAACTTTAGGACCCGCGGGTCCGGGTACCCGCGGGTCCAAATCCGGATCCGGATTCAGAATACTGAAGAAAACTGGATTTTGGTACATTTAGGGATGTTAAAACATTACAATTTGTTGTATTTCTAATAAAAGGTTGGTGAGACCGGTGTGTTAGGCATTGAGATACTTTGTTTAGTTATCTAGCTGCGGTCTTACTGATCTATGCTGCTCTGCTGGGCTAGAAACACAATATGTAGTAACTAGAATTGGAAGTAGAAATATGACAACTCGAATTGATAAGTTAGCATAAAGTTTTGCAATGCACTCAAAACTTAATCTAGTAAACAAGCTCAAGGACATCGTTTTCAAATACAAGCCACCGAAAATCCGTTCACATTCTTTCCTCCAAAGCATTCGTAACTTGTCCGAAGGACAGTCTCACACTGTCTCTAGACTATCACAAAACTGCAACTGCTTTTGTTAGCCCTAGCACTCAAAATTGTCGTGAGGCGTAAAATAAGTTATCCTAAAGCTTATCACAGGTTTTATTAGCGACTGGGCTATTACAGTAGTAAATGTGGAATATTTCGTATTCTTTCGTGAAAATCTTCATAAACGATGAAACAAATTTTGACCTTAGCTAATCGGGTAGTTTTCACTATGGAGTTTGAATTCAAAAAAAGAGTGGGTGTCAGTTAGTTGTTAGTTGGTTCTTTGATTTGGGCGGGTATAGTCTGGTTCTTGTTTAGTGAGTTTTGTGGGCAGCTGTGACTTGTGAATCTCGTTAGTGAATTTATCGTGCGCGTTTTGCTACTTTATTGGAATTTAGTGTTTGTGAAATTTAAAAATGTATAGTTAAACTTTATTTGGTCGAAGTAAAAGTATCGTGTCTCTTAATCTTTTAGTTTCTACTATTTCGTGAGCTAGGCGCGAGGAGAAATTATTTAGGCATACACTACCGAGCGAAGAACCTGTACATTTCTTTATTAGTCGTTTATTCAGCAGTACACTGAGCAACCACATTTCTACAAAATTGGCGACCGTGTCATGCGGTAAATGCCTGTTTTTTCTCCTCCCATAACTCGCGCCAGATCTGAAGAACAAAAAGAAAAAGTTTTTCTTTTTGAAAATTTGCCTGCCCATCAGGCACCTGAGGTAGACGAAATTCCTGCAATGTCACAGTCTGCCTCGTCTGGATTGGGGGCGGGGGAAATCTCCCCCAAACCGGTATCAGTTCAGGTGTAGGGGGGACGCCGCGTCCAACGTTGACTGGGGTGGGTCGGGGTTCGCTCCGTCCCTTCCCAGTGGTACCAACTCCCAGTTCGTCTGTTGTGCATGTACAAACTTCGCAAAGTTCGGGGGTGGGCCGGGGGAAGTCCCCCGGGTCCCACTACTCTGCTCACCTGTGTCAGCCTGGGGCTGTGCCTGGGTCAAATGTCCAGTCTATTGGTGCGGGGGGTACAGTGAAATGTTGCAGCAAACTTGGGGGGACCGCTAGTTGCGGTAGCCGAACAGTCGCCTGCGCCAGCGGGGGGAAGGGGTTCCTTCCCCCCCGGGGGTGGGTCCTGTCCCCCAGGGATTTGAAGCGGCGGTCTCAGAATTTCAAGACAGATTTGACGGAATGGATCCGTCTACGGTCCGTCTTGCTCGGGAGACTACGGTTCAAAATTTGGGAGGGGCGGGTCTCCATTTGGTGTCTCGCTATGCTGTTTCTGTTCCGGCCAAAAATGTTGTTCGGAGAACTGATTATGTTGAAAATTCGGCTGAAACTTCTGTTCAAATGGTGGGGGGAGCGGCTCCCCAGTCAGTGTCTCGTTTTGCCTTGCCGGCACCCTTGTCTGTTAATACGTGTGAGTCAGATTTTCCCGCCGGGAGGGCCCTTCCCCAGGGGGAAGGGGGCTCTGCCTCTGTTCCCGATAATGCCGTTGCGCAGCTGGAAGTAGGGGGGGACCAAAATTTAAATCAGAATTTGGCCCAATCCTCAGCCCTTGTGTCGACGCAGTCCTCGGATGAAAGATTTATTCGCGATGCTTATCAGAGGGTCTTGAGTCCAGGTCAAAATTTGGGGGACCCCCAGGGGTATCCCCCTGGTTTGCCGAGCACAGTGGCGGATACGCATTTAATTCCGCTGGGGCATGCAGGTGCAATCTATACGCAGGCGGTCCCGCTAAACCAGCAATTGGAAGGAATCGCCCCTCAGGAAAATTCCTCAGAATATGCGTCCCCCCAAGCTCAAATTTCAGGACCGACTCCCCTCCCAGTGACGACAGCTGGTCAGATTGATCCAAATTTGGTTGTAATTCGTCACACAGATCCAGCGGACCATGTTCAACCTTGCGACCACGGAGCGGTGGGTATTCCTGGTCCATATCCTCCGCCTTCCCCTGACGTTGTCTATCCTGTTGTCCCGGATCCGGCCACCCTGAATCCTCCCCCTCCGCTTATGTCCCCTGAATTTTATACGCAGAGTCATACACGGGGGGGGGGGCCCTCCTACCTGACTCTGCGGCCAAATACGTGGGGTTATCATTTGTATCAGGGGGCGTGTATGGCCGGGCCCCAGCCTGGCTTGGAGGCCCACATGTCGCAGGTACGTCGCATTCCGGATCAAACGTGCGCTCCAGTGGACCAATATTCAATTTGGACTTTTCAATATGATGTTCTAGAATGTCAAGTCCACGAAAATCCGACTATGCACGAATTGGAGCGCTCCGGCATGTGGGACCCATGCCGGCAAGACTTGCGTGGAGAACTGCCAAATCCCTATCTGCCTGGGCCACCGCCCGCTGATCCTAATGCTGACATGTACTATATGGCCGCAGAAACGGTAGCCCACACCTCCACGAGCGATTTTGTGGCACAACATGCGGGGGTTACCCCTGGTCCGAGCCCTACGGTCCCTGTGCTGCCCCAAGGCTCGGTCAGAATCCCTGCCGTGGGTGTCGTGCGGGGACCCGGGGCCTACCAGGGGCCTATCCAGCCGCCAGTGCCACAGGCGGGTCAAAATATTGGTCCATGCTATGGGCAGCCTACACGATTTCCGTATCCACAGCAGCGTCCTGCCCTACGCCCAGGATTTCCGCAGGTCCAACCGAGGTATCCTCCCCCTCCCCCTTTGATGCAAATTCCCGTCAGGCATCCTGTGCCACGGCTGACGGCGGCTCCTCCGCCAAATCCGCCTAATCCTCCTCCGCCACCTCCTGGCCCTTTACCTCCCCCTCCTCCTGTGGTACGCCCTCCACTTCTTCGGGCGGCCCTTCCTGTTTCGGCTCCAAAAATTGCCCCTCTCCCAGTTCTCTCGACTCAGTCGTACCCCCATCATCCTACGCCACAGACCATGCAGGCCACGGATTCCTCGGTTGCGAAACATGATGCCTCTTTATATAGAATGTACATCGACATCCTACGTGATATTCCTCGTTTCGACCCGGATCGGATGTATTTGGAAGACTGGCTCCCGAATTTCAAATCAGCGGCCAAAATTCACAGAATTCCATCTGAACAATGGGCCCGGCAACTGTTCAACAAATTAACCGGGAAAGCCCTGATTTACGCCTCTCGTTGTGGCCCGGAGGTTGCGGACACTTTTGATGGATTTGTCAATTTATTGAAATCTCAATTTCCTCGCCCGCAACTGTCCATTCGAGATAGGTATGTATCTTTCGCTAGACGGGTCCAGCGTCACGGGGAGTCGGTCCGGCGCTATATTTCAGAATTACAGGCACAGGCTATTTCAATCTGGCCAGATGATGCGCTGGAACGCGAACAACAGTGTGTACAGCAACTTTTCGCAGGAATTACCGACAAAACCTACATCAGTGCCTTGGCCCCTCTTTTCATTGATCACGCACCTACTATGGACCAAATACTACGTATTATTGACAAACTTGATTCCCGCGACTCAAGGCCCTCTGAAGAGGACAGTTTGTGTTACTCTATGCCACTGTACCAGGTGTCCGCGGATGATATGGTCCAGAATGACTCGGGTTCGAATCCCAAACCTCCTGTGGAAAAGCCAAAGGATTTGGCCGGGGGAATCCGGATGGAACTACGGGAAATGCGAGACTGGGTTGAACAGCAGATCCGGGACAGGTTCAATCAAATGGAGGAAGAAAGAAAAAGGAGGTTGGGTCCGGTATGTAAGTTTTGCAAGAGGAAGGGGCATCCCCCAGAAAAATGCTGGGACAAATATCCCGAACAGGCCCCCCCGGACTACAGGCCACGACCTTCATCTAGAGGGGTGAACTACGTGGAGGATGGGTATTATTATCCTCAACCCTATTACTCGCAACCTCCTCAACGGTATTATCAGTCTCCGGCCCCAGCGCCACCTGCGCAGGCCTCCTACTATGAACAGCCGACGTACGTATACGTACAGCCGCAGCCCGCACCTCCTGCAGCTCATCCAGGGCTGCAGCAGGTGCCGGCACCGAGGGCTCAGCCGACTTACTACTATACTCAGGCTCAGGCGGCCCCGCAGGTTCAGTCTCAGGTTCCGCCCCCAGCGACGGGA
>JASAND010016566.1:0-13602 GCA_030248195.1 Trissonchulus latispiculum | reverse complement strand
ATTACTTCGTTCGATTCGGCATTGCTAGGTTTTGTGTGATAGAAACTCTCGTGGCCGAAACATTTTGCTGTTCTTGTTTGCTTGCCTGTGAGTGATTGAATGATAGCATGTCAAACGCCTTGAACCTCGTCAATACCAACACAACTTTGGCAAGAATTTTTGGTTCAGGCTTCCTTTGGAAAGACAAGCTGGAAAATGGTGTTCAGTATGCCCTGAAAAATGGTCTGCTGCCATTGGAAAGGCTTGTCGTAGAAACGGATGCCCCCTTCATGTTTCCCAATGTGAAGGCAAAGAAACTACCAAAAGAAATTCAGTCTCGCATAACTCCTTTTGCTCACAGTTTTTCTGGATCGTTACTGCAGCTTTCAGCGAAATGAGCCCTGTGCACTGCCTGCTATTGTAGAGCTGATTGTGACGTTTATGAACCGAGATCACTTCAGAAGTTGCCTTGAATACGACCCTGAACGCTATGAAAGTTTTTGGGTTAAGCTGCATTTTGTTAGTTACATAATTATGCACGTTTGGGAACTGATACTGTGTTTAAACACTGTAAACCTTTGTTATGATATGTTTCGTAAATTCTTCTTTTGCATTATTGTTTATGCCCAACTAGGATATTAAGTTATGACCCTTATAACCAGCCAACTCAACTATTTTAGCATATATATTCATAATATATAAAATCCAAAAAAGATATATCAAGGAAACAATGCAGTATAACATAACGATGAGTCGATGAACACCAAGTGGTAATTAGGAGCTCGAAAGCCCAAAAACCAAATTATGTTTTTCATATTTTTGTGCTTCAAATTTACGAATTGATTTTCTTCAATGGTATGCGAGTATATACGTACTTCTTTTTATTATGTGATTCAAAGAGATAATGTTAGAACGATAGGTACCAATCTAGTAGCGCAGCCAGGGCTTTGTGACGGGGCATGCGGACATGGGCTTATCCAAGGGGGGGGGGGGGGCAGGGTTTTCTTTAGTGGGTGGGGGCGCCCCCCACTCGATCCCTCCCCCACTTTTTTGGGCTGCCCCACCTGTGTTTTTTTTGCGAAAAAAACTGCGAAATTCCGCACTTACTTTGAAAATTCCGCAACTTTTTTCGGAGCTCTGCGTAAAGTTCACGCAAAATTTTGGCCTCAGTATTTTCAGCTATTTCTGATAATAAATCAACGTGTTTCGGTACTTTCAGAAAATTTCAAAAGCTTTTTCGCACCTTCGGCGCGTATTTCTCTTATTAGACACCTTTCAGTCTTATGATAGGACTCTTTCGAGATATGTAGAGAATACTTTGTAGTGAAAGCTTATCCAATAAAATTCTTTTCGCATAAACTAATTTCATAAAATACTAAAACTAATAAAACATCCTTGTTGGCGATTACCATGCACTGAAAGCAAGCTACCCAAAATAGTGAGAGTACAATAGATAACATATATGAATTAACCCCAACGATTGTTATATAGACACAGTCAAACAGGTTAGGTGCTACTCCAACGGAAACCACTCTGCCAGACTGATACTAGTATTCGGCAGGCGTCGTCAGTGGCATTGCCGACATACTAGTTGCAGCTTTCCGGCTTTTTGAACCCCTGATTGAAAAGGAATGAAAAAAACGTTTCTGCCCTATGGTTCCATTCACGCGTGTTGTTTAGTGTATGCATGCATGCCAAAAACAAAAAACATAGAGCCTGACCTCATGGCTGAGACCGGGTAAGTACTAGTAAAGGGTATTTTTCAGGCTAAACACTGCGGTTAATTGAATACGCACCATGGTCCCAATCAAATAAAGTGAATGTCGAATGAGCTATTTTGAAAATGGGAGTAAGCAAAAACTTGAGATTTAAACATTCGATAATTTTATTTAATTTAATTTCATAATAATTCAATAATTTGGAGATTTGATCCACAAATGCCAGAAATTTTCGCTCCGATGAAGGAGAACCAGTTCTACAATTCTAATAGAATAAATATCATGTTCCATCCATGCTTCACAACAGGTTGGAGTTCTCATCTGAGAAGCATCTTTGCCGTTACTTTGTTTGAGAATGATCTTACCCAACTAACTGTCGGACGTTTTCCAACATAAAAATAATCAATTGCCTTGCAGAGTCAGTCTGCGACACTAACCGATTTTATCATTCAACTTATATCACTGGATACCTTTTTTCTAGGAATTTTATAAACCTCATATTTGTACCCACGACTTTCTATTTCTTTCTTACCTTATGATAACACGTGTTTTGTTGGCGTTGCTGTTGTTGTTATTGTTGTTGTTTTTATTGACGTTTGTATATACTTGTGTAATTTGAACATTAATAGTGGATTTTATTTATTTATATACTTGTTTGCAAGGAGTAAACTTTTCAGTGTTGCCTTTTGTGTTCTGTGTTTGTCTTCCTTTTCTTGGTGTATGCATACAAATCAGCAAGACGTCATAAAACCGATTCGATTGAGATTTCGTTGCAGTTTGCATTCTGCATGGATTTTTGTATAAAAGCGTTTTGTGCTCACCTCACAGCAAATGTGTGAAGCATTCTTTGCCACTGCACTGACTACTTTTTATACCATTCTCTGCTAAGTTTATGGACGAAGCTATGGCTTGAAATACCGCCCGCCCCCACCCAGTGGTGTACGTTTTCTTTTTGGAGGCGATAACGACTGCCCGTGATAATGAAATAGAGTTTCAGCATAAGTTTTGGTTAACCCCAGTTTCAAATGAAAGGGGGAGGAGGAGAGGGATAATTGAAAATAATTGCAAAGTTACGGCTAATAGCTACGATATACAGAGCCCTCAAAAGGTGTGTACGTATAATTGATTACGTTAAAATTTAGTTCTAACAATAGTATATGCTTGCTCTTTTACTTGTCTGCCCACTTTTTTCTGATACTCTTGCAACGAGCAATTTTTTTGAAAGTCCAAAAATGGGAATCTCGTGATTTCCGAAAATTTTTGAAAAGGTTCAGGTATTTATAGGTATATCAAAACTATAACACTTTCTTTTCAGATTCAGAAGTCAGAAGATGTTGATTGTGGTTATTTCTAGTATTTTGGGTAGAACAATTGGCTGTTTTGAGATGGCTCAAGCTAAGCTTAGTAATCCGGCGATTATGGGACCGCTCCAAGCTTTGGGTGAAGGCTTTGTTTCAGATTTCAGGATCAGGCAAAGGTCATTCAAACGGGTTCTTTTTTACGCCCTTAACCATAAAATCGCCCCCTCCCGGAATTTTTGCTTCCCACCTTCCGGGATTTTCTCTGGAGTATCAAATTTTTGCCAAAAAGGCAAATTTTCCCTTCTCTGGAGTTTTTTTCGTAAAGGTCTATTTTTAGCTTAAATCCTGGCATTTTTGAGAACTTATTGCGTTTCTACGTGTAAAATACGCCAAAATCACAAATTTTCTGTGCATTTTTGCAAAAAATCTTCCCCCCCCCCCCCGAAAAACCCTGCCTATAAATTAGGGATGGGCGCGGAAAAAAGGACTGTAAAACGGTTCTTTCCATTTTTTCCGATGGGGTGGAAAAAATGGAAAAATTCCTAATGTTGTTTTGACGATCTATACAAGGAAATATACTGTTTTATGGACTTTTCCTGCAATTTCGCACTATTTGCAACCTTTTCGGGGGCGTAGTTGGTGGGGTTTGTAAAATTTGACGAAATTTTATTTTTGTTTTTTCCGAAGCATCGGAAAAAATGGAAAAACATTCGGGACATGCTCTGAAAGTTAATTTATGAAATCAGAATGTTAGGGAACTATCAAAAAGAGTGTTTACTGAAGTAATGAGAGTAGTAAAGATGGCCACCACCCCCCCTAGTTTCTCAAGTTGGATGGTTGCCAACTAATGATGTCACCAACATAATTAAATATTGACAGCAGCTGTTATGTTACTTTTTTATACTAACGGTCAAATTAAAATCTGCCGTTAACGAATCAAATGAACCTAGCTAGTCATCCAAAACAGGTTATGTAGCAATCATTTTGCTGGCTGCTTATATCACGTGATATAAAACAGCAATAAGAGACCCTAGCTAACTATTACTTCTAAATGCCTGGAATTTCTCAAAATTCTATCCAAAGATAACCTCATCTTAACCAACTATCACGCTGCCCGCAGGCGCAATCTGCGCAAGCGTGCAGCGATTACGTAATCATCTTTCTCCCGCCGCGCCGCCCCCGATAGTATTTAATTGGAAATATTAAATTTAGCTGAATGTAGCTCCCTTTTCTTAGTAAGATAATAATAAGTGCTTCCTCTTCGACTTTTACTAGAATCAATGCTGTTTACTTTTTAAGGAAGCAGCTGTGCGCCTCTTCAGAGCAGCAGCCTTTAAAAGAAGACCACATTTGCAATATTATTCCTTTGCCACACTAATTAATGCATTATTTCGCAAATACGCTACTATAATTGCATATTTGCTAGCTTTATGGCCCCACAGTCGCATGCTTCATGACACTATTGCCACTGATTATACCACATTAATAAATATTTCTGCCGCTTAAGCTGCAAGTCGCGTAATAGACAAATTTTCTTGCCAAACTTTCACTGGTTGCGTAAGCAGCTGTTTTCTCAATAAAAGCAGCATAAAATCGACGAGTCATTCGCAGACAAAACAAGTCTGCAGCCAGCCTGGTTTCCAGCTGCAATTACTACGCAAATTCCTCTTCCTGCGAGTGATCAAACTTCATTTAAAATCGGATATAGCTGCTTACCTGATTAGTTGCCACGCTGCCCGCAGACGCAATCAGCGCAGCTGATTGCGCAAGCGTGCAGCGAACTCTGCAATCACAATTTCCCCCCGCCCCCGCCAGCCGCCACATTATTTCATTTCATGACTGTTCGTTTATTCTTGAACTTATATTGTTATTCTTGAATCACACATTTTAAATACTAGCATAATACTGATAGCAAATTTGGTTTAAGCATTTATATATAGTGCATCAGAAATGCCACTGCCTTATTCATCGCCCCAGCCTAGTGATTGAGCAGTTTAGCATCCAGCACGCTGCATGAATAACTCACTGGCATTTCTCTGCGCTTAGCTTGCTGTTGGCTAGCGTATATAACTACGCTACCGGCGCAATATCATGCAACCAGGGTCACAACTGACAGAGTAAGACTTGTTTAGCATTTGGAATGCCGTTGCACCTCGGGAAGGTTCTCTGTCACCGCTGTCATTGTGTTTTTATTTTTTATTTTTAAAACAACAGTTACGACAAACAGCACTTACATTGCCAAGCTAATTGATACCAATACAGATACAGATTTACATTAAAATACCGTCTTCAAAGCGATTACAAAGAATATGCCTCAATGACACAATGCCCCTTTTCAACGTAAGGCCTACCATAAGGTTAGCTTACTTACATGTAATTAGTGTAAGTACTTACCCAAGCACGTAAGTATTTGCTTACTCAATCACGTAAGTATTAATGATGTCGTGTCTTGAAAGTCTGCGCTTGCTGAAGAGTCAATTTAATCTTCTACACAAAATGGTAATACGACAAATACCTATGATGAAAGATTTTCTAATTCACCATCATCTTCCACAGGCTCTTCGCTATTGGTGAGAGCGTATTCACCTATGCTTCTGTTCTTCTCAACAGCGATTATATGCGCATCTAATGGCTCAATATCCTTATCATCCACTAGTTCGTTCTTTTTATCAATTATCTCCTTTATAATGGGATCATTACCGAAATCAATGAGCTCAACAAATTTATTCAACACCAGGCCGTTAATAGTTCTTCTGATGCGTGGGATAAGATCATCAAAGGCTTCTCTGTCTGCTTCTTTGTTTGAGTAACCATCTTCTTCGTATTCCTTTGAAATCCTAGTTAAGCGCAGTCTGTGTTTTGCTATGGCTTGTTCTCTCAGATCTTGCCAAAAATGTGACAATTTCTCACTGCTAGCACTGCTGTCATTGGTGTCAGTGCTGTCCTCAGTTTCATAATCTTCTCCGTCAGTTTCTGAAGTATTGTGAGCCCTCAGCTTGTGAGTGTACAAGCTTTGACGATGACGGTATACTTTTGAGCACTCTGAACACTCATACGTGATGAAGGAGAATTTAAGTTAAGATGAGTTCACTATAACAGCACCCTTTTTATTAATTTCCTTCCATCTGTACATCCTTACAGCATACTGCGTCAGTACTTACCCATCCCTGAGGTAAGTGACTTCGGCAAATCTTGTAAGTGGTTTACAAATACTTACGTAAATATACTTTTTGTTGGTGCTTTGAACAAAACTCATTCCGTAAACTATCGGGCCGGGGTTCGCCGCATCGACAGACCGTTTCACTGCGGCGCGTACTAACCAAGGTCGAATCCCGGTCCACAACCTATCCCAACAGCCCTCTTAAGGGCTATCCAAATTTTAATCTATCGCACGTATTCACTTACAAGATTGTTAAAGTAAGTCAGCATGTCTACCCAGTGGTAATCATTGGTGTATCTGTATTTAAAGGCTTTATGCGGAACTTTAAGTCTAGATTAAAATTTGGGTAGCCCTTAAGAGGGCTGTTGGGATAGGTTGTGGACCGGGATTCGACCTTGGTTAGTACGCGCCGCAGTGAAACGGTCTGTCGATGCGGCGAACCCCGGCCCGATAGTTTACTGAATGAGTTTTGCTCAAAGCACCAACAAAAAGTATATTTACGTAAGTATTTGTAAACCACTTACAAGATTTGCCGAAGTCACTTACGTCAGGGATGGGTAAGTACTGACGCAGTATGCTGTAAGGCTTACGGTAAGTAGATGGAAGGAAATTAATAAAAAGGGTGCTGTTATAGTGAACTCATCTCAACGTAAATTCTCCTTCATCATGTATGAGTGTTCAGAGTGCTCAAAAGTATACCGTCATCGTCAAAGCTTGTACACTCACAAGCTGAGGGCTCACAATACTTCAGAAACTGACGGAGAAGATTATGAAACTGAGGACATCACTGACACCAATGACAGCAGTGCTAGCAGTGAGAAATTGTCACATTTTTGGCAAGATCTGAAAGAACAAGCCATAGCAAAACACAGACTGCGCTTAACTCGGATTTCAAAGGAATACGAAGAAGATGGTTACTCAAACAAAGAAGCAGACAGAGAAGCCTTTGATGATCTTATCCCACGCATCAGAAGAACTATTAACGGCCTGGTGTTGAATAAATTTGCTGAGCTCATTGATTTCGGTAATGATCCCATTATAAAGGAGATAATTGATAAAAAGAACGAACTAGTGGATGATAAGGAAATTGAGCCATTAGATGCGTATAAAATCGCTGTTGAGAAGAACAGAAGCATAGATGAATACGTTCTCACCAATAGCGAAGAGCCTGTGGAAGATGATGGTGAATTAGAAAATCTTTCATCATAGGTATTTGTCGTATTACCATTTTGTGTAGAAGTTTAAATTGACTCTTCAGCAAGCGTAGACTTTCAAGACACGACATGATTAATACTTACGTGCTTGAGTAAGCAAATACTTACGTGCTTGGGTAAGTACTTACACTAATTACATGTAAGTAAGCTAACCTTATGGTAGGCCTTACGTTGTATAGGGACATTGTGTCATTGAGGCATATTCTTTGTAATTGCTTTGAAGACGGTATTTTAATGTAAATCTGTATCTGTATTGGTATCAATTAGCTTGGCAATGTAAGTGCTGTTTGTCGTAACTGTTGTTTTAAAAATTAAAAATAAAAATACAATGACAGCGGTGACAGAGAACCTTCCCGAGGTGCTGTTGTTACGGCATTCCAAATGCTAAACAAGTCTTACTCTGTCAGTTGTGACCCTGGTTGCATGATATTGCGCCGGTAGCGTAGTTATATACGCTAGCCAACAGCAAGCTAAGGGCACAGAAATGCCAGTGAGTTATTCATGCAGTGTGCTGGATGCTAAACTGCTCAATCACTAGGCTGGGGTGATGAATAATTCAGTGGCATTTCTGATGCACTATAAATGCTTAAACCAAATTTGCTATCAGTATTATGCTAGTATCTAAAATGTGTGATTCAAGAATAACAATATAAGTTCAAGAATAAACGAACAGTCATGAAATGAAATAATGTGGCGGCTGGCGGGTGCGGGGCGGAAAAATTGTGATTGCAGAGTTCGCTGCACGCTTGCGCAATCAGCTGCGCTGATTGCGCCTGCGGGCAGCGTGACAACTAATCAGGTAATCAGGTAAATCTGATTTTAAATGAAGTTTGATCACTCGCAGGAAGAAGAATTTGCGTAGTAATTGCAGCTGGAAACCAGGCTGGCTGCAGACTTGTTTTGTCTGCGAATGACTCGTCGATTTTATGCTGCTTTTATTGAGAAAACAGCTGCTTACGCAACCAGTGAAAGTTTGGCAAGAAAATTTGTCTATTACGCGACTTGCAGCTTACGCGGCAGAAATATTTATTAATGTGGTATAATCAGTGGCAATAGTGTCATGAAGCATGCGACTGTGGGGCAAAGAAGCAAGCAAATATGCAATTATAGTAGCGTATTTGCGAAATAATGCATTAATTAGTGTGGCAAAGGAATAATATTGCAAATGTGGTCTTCTTTTAAAGGCTGCTGCTCTAAAGAGGCGCACAGCTGCTTCCTTAAAAAGTAAACAGCATTGATTCTAGTAAAAGTTGAAGAGGAAGCACTTATTATTATCTTACTAAGAAAAGGGAGCTACATTCAGCTAAATTTAATATTTCCAATTAAATACTATCGGGGGCGGCGCGGCGGGAGAAAGATGATTACGTAATCGCTGCACGTTTGCGCAGATTGCGCCTGCGGGCAGCGTGATAGTTGGTTAAGATGAGGTTATCTTTGGATAGAATTTTGAGAAATTCCAGGAATTTAGAAGTAATAGTTAGCTAGGGTCTCTTATTGCTGTTTTATATCACGTGATATAAGCAGCCAGCAAAATGATTGCTACATAACCTGTTTTGGATGACTAGCTAGGTTCATTTGATTCGTTAACAGCAGATTTTAATTTGACCGTTAGTATAAAAAAGTAACATAACAGCTGCTGTCAATATTTAATTATGTTGGTGACATCATTAGTTGGCAACCATCCAACTTGAGAAACTAGGGGGGATGGTGGCCATCTTTACTACTCTCATTACTTCAGTAAACACTCTTTTTGATAGTTCCCTAACATTCTGATTTCATAAATTAACTTTCAGAGCATGTCCCGAATGTTTTTCCATTTTTTCCGATGCTTCGAAAAAACCAAAATAAAATTTCGTCAAATTTTACAAACCCCACCTACTATGCCCCGCTGAAAAGGTTGCAAATAGTGCAAAATTGCAGGAAAAGTTCATAAAACAGTATATTTCCTTGTATAGATCGTCAAAACAACATTAGGAATTTTTCCATTTTTTCCACCCCATCGGAAAAAATGGAAAGAACCGTTTTACAGTCCTTTTTTCCGCGCCCATCCCTAATTTATAGGCAGGGTTTTTCGGGGGGGGGGGGAAGATTTTGTGCAAAAATGCACAGAAAATTTGTGATTTTGGCGTATTTTACACGTAGAAACGCAATAAGTTCTCAAAAATGCCAGGATTTAAGCTAAAAATAGACCTTTACGAAAAAAACTCCGGAGAAGGGAAAATTTGCCTTTTTGGCAAAAATTTGATACTCCAAAAAAATCCCGGAAGGTGGGAAGCAAAAATTCCGGGAGGGGGCGATTTCAGGGTTGGGCGTAAAAAAGAACCTGTTTGAATGACCTTTGCCTGATCCTGAAATCTGAAACAAAGCCTTCACCTAAAGCTTAGAGCGGTCCCATAATCGCCGGATTACTAAGCTTAGCTCGAGCCATCTCAAAACAACCAATTGTTCTACCCAAAATACTAGAAATAACCACAATCAACATCTTCTGACTTCTGAATCTGAAAAGAAAGTGTTATAGTTTTGATATACCTATAAATACCTGAACCTTTTCAAAAATTTTCGGAAAAACACCAGCCCCCCATTTTTGGACTTTCAAAAAATTGCTCGTTGCAAGAGTATCAGAAAAAGTGGGTAGACAAGTAAAAGAGCAAGTATATACTATTGTTAGAACTAAATTTTAACGTAACGAATTATACGTACACACCTTTTGAGGGCTCTGTATATCATAGCTATTAGCCGTAACTTTGCAATTATTTTCAATTATCCCTCTCCTCCTCCCCCTTTCATTTGAAACTGGGGTTAACCAAAACTTATGCTGAAACTCTATTTCAATATCACGGGCAGTCGTTATCGCCTCCTAAAAGAAAACGTACACCACTGGGTGGGGGCGGGCGGTATTTCAAGCCATAGCTTCGTCCATAAACTTAGCAGAGAATGGCATAAAAAGTAGTCAGTGCAGTGGCAAAGAATGCTTCACACATTTGTTGTGAGGTCAGCACAAAACGCTTTTATACAAAATCCATGCAGAATGCAAACTGCAACGAAATCTCAATCTAATCGGTTTTTATGACGTCTTGCTGATTTGCATGCATACACTAAGAAAAGGAAGACAAACACGGAACACAAAAGGCAACACTGAAAAGTTTACTCCTTGCAAACAAGTATATAAATAAATAAAATCCACTATTAATGTTCAAATTACACAAGTATACAAACGTCAATAAAAACAACAACAATAACAACAACAGCAACGCCAACAAAACACGTGTATCATAAGGTAAGAAAGAAATAGAAAGTCGTGTACCATATAAGGTTTATAAAATTCCTAGGAAAAAGGTAATTCAGGATATAAGTTGGAATGATAAAATCGGTTAGTGTTCGCAGACTGACTCTGCAAGGCAATTGATTATTTTTTATGTTGAAAAACGTCCGACAGTTAGTTAAAAGACTCGACTTCTCAAACAAAGTAACGGCAAGGCAAAGATGCTCTCAGAGAGAACTCCAACCTACAGAAGTATGGATGGAACATGATATTTATTCTATTAGAATCAGAACTGGTTCTCCTTCATCAAAGTGAAAATTAGACAGTAGTGGATCAAATCTCCAAATTATTGAATTATTATGAAATTAAATTAAATAAATTATCGAATTATTAAATCTCAAGCTCTTGCTTACCTTACTTTCAAAATAGCTTCATTATACATTCACTTTATTTGATGGGGACTATTGTGCGTACCACTAACCAGGCTTAGCCTGGAAATACTCTTTACTTATACTTACCTGTCTCAGCCATGAGGTCAGGCTCTATGTTTTTTGTTTTTGGTATGCATGCATACACTAAACAACACGCGTGAATGGAACCATAGGGCAGAAACGTTTTTCTATTCCTTTTCAATCAGGGGTTCAAAAAGCCTAAAGCTGCAACTAGTATGTCGGTACGCCACTGACGACGCCCGCCGAATACTAGTATCAGTCTGGCAGAGTGGTCTGCGAGTGAAAGTACCTAACCTGTTTGACTGTGTCTATATAACAACATCGTTGGGGTTAATTCATATATGTTATCTATTGTACCCTCACTATTTTGGGTAGCTTGCTTGTGCATGGTAATCGCTACCCCAAGGATGTTTTATTAGTTTTAGGTATTTTATGAAATTAGTTTATGCGAAAAGAATTTTATTGGATAAGCTTTCACTACAAAGTATTCTACATATCTCGGACAAGAGTCCTATCATAAGACTGAAAGGTGTCTACAATACAGAAATACGCGCCGAAGGCGCGAAAAGTTTTTGAAATTTTCTGAAAAAAGTACCGGAAACACGTTGATTTATTATCAGAAATAGCTGAAAATTACTCGAGGCCAAAAATTTTTGCGGAACTTTACGCAGAGCTCCGAAAAAAGTTGCGGAATTTTCAAAGTAAGTGCGGAATTTCGCAGTTTTTTTCGCAAAAAAAACACAGGTGGGGTAGCCCAAAAAAGTGGGGGGAGGGATCGAGTGGGGGGCGCCCCTCCCACTAAATAAAACCCAGCCCCCCCCCCTTGGATACGCCCATGTCCGCATGCCCCGTCACAAAGTCCTGGCTGCGCTACTGATTGGTACCTATCGTTCTAACATTGTCTCTTTGAATCACATAATAAAAAGTACGTATATACTCGCATACCATTGAAGAAAATCAATTCGTAAATTTAAAGCACAAAAATATGAAAAACATAATTTGGTTTTTGGGCTTTCGAGCTCCTAATTACCACTTGGTGTTCATCGACTCATCGTTATGTTATACTGCATTGTTTCCTTGATATATCTTTTTTGGATTTTATATATTATAATATATAGCTAAAATAGTTGAGTTGGCTGGTTATAAGGGTCATAACTTATATCCCTAGTTTGGTATAAACAATAATGCAAAAGAAGAATTTAAAACATATCATAACAAAGGTTTACAGTGTTTAAACACAGTATCAGTTCCCAAACGTACATAATTATGTAACTAACAAAATCAGCTTAACCCAAAAACTTTCATAGCGTTCAGGGTCGTATTCAAGGCAACTTCTGAAGGATCTCGGTTCATAAACGCTGCAATCAGCTCTACAATAGCAGGCAGGGCACAGGGCTCATTTCGCTGAAAGCTGCAGTAACGATCCAGAAAACTGTGAGCAAAAGGAGTTATGCGAGACTGAATTTCTTTTGGTAGTTTCTTTGCCTTCACATTGGGAAACATGAAGGGGGCATCCGTTTCTACGACAAGCCTTTCCAATGGCAGCAGACCATTTTTCAGGGCATACTGAACACCATTTTCCAGCTTGTCTTTCCAAAGGAAGCCTAAACAAATTCTTGCCAAAGTTGTGTTGGTATTGACGAGGTTCAAGGGGTGACATAAGCCATCATTCAATCACTCACAGGCAAGCAAACAAGAACAGCAAAATGTTTCGGCTACGAGGGTTTCCCTATCACACAACCTTTAGACACTTTAGAGACAGTTTTTTGTTTTTCTAATATCTGGACAGCATTCTCTAGGAAGAGGGTACTGATTTTTGGGAAAAGATGGAAACTTATTTTAAGAACTGTTTAACAATTAAAACTAAAAACAATTAACAATTAACAACAAACAATTATTAACAACAACAAACAACAACAAACAATTAACAACTAAAAAATAAACAATTTTAATACCAAGACAAAAAACTGAAATTTTACTCTAGTAAAGCTTTCTCCGGGAACCTAACGGGAATCCGAGCCTGGGGCATAGCCCTTCTTCACCTTTCCCGGAAAATAGAAAAAAAGACAGAGCACTAGAGTGCTTTCATTGGTTAAATGTCCCCGTCTGCCGAAACGAGATCTTCAGTTTGGGACTTCTGACATAATAATCTGGAGCTTAGAAGGAGGAAAACTTACATTTAATTATTATAATACTTTACCTGTTAAACCTATGTATAAGCCCATATTGAGATACGTTGTAGCTTCATCCACCGTTCCCGTAAAACAGTGAATAACCGTTGGAGGTAGCCTGTCTTTGAATCTGCTCAATAGTTCAACCATAGTTGAGGCTGCATCTCGCTCATGTACAAATAAGGGCTTCTTTAACTTGCATGCCAGTTCAATCTAAAATAAAACCAGCATAGGCAGTGTAAAACTAGGGGGAAAAATGCCCTCGACGGGCAACCAACTTGGTAGAATAGGGAAAGACTTGAATGTTAAATACACGGTGCATGGTTACAACTGAGATTCTGCTGA